>VZRZ01004559.1:777825-889849 GCA_013398175.1 Climacteris rufus
TTGAGTAGGGTTTGCTTTATGTGTTTTTATTCCTTTGTTTGTTTGTATTTTTTTCTTTTTTTTTATTTCCTCAGCACAGCTGAAGATTTTTGTCACTTCCTTACAAGCTGCACTTAGACCTTGTCCAGCTATTCCTGGTTGTGATCTATCCATCACATTTACTGAGACGGGGAAGAACCTGATGAAAACCTCAAAAAAAACCAAACAAACAAAAAAACCCAACCCCAAAAAAAAAAAAAACCCCAAAAAAACAAAAACCACAAAGAAAAATACAACAAAAATCCAAAGCAAAAACAAGTAAATGGCAAAGAATTAATGAGAAAGTTAAGAACTTCAATAGAGTTCAGCTGTCATGTCTACATTCACTAGAGTTTAAACCAAATAACATGAAATGAGATGCTGGAGCAGGCAAGTCTTTCCCAGAGGAGAAGGACACCCTCACAGTGGATCCAGTTCAGCACACAACATTAATGTTTTCCTTGGAAACTTGTAAAGGTATTTCACCTGGGATGAAGAATGAACAATAACTCCCAAGAATGACATGTAAATACAAACAGAATTTTTTTGTTGTTGTTTACCTCAAATCTATCTTCTCTGCTTCTGAGAACACAGTGAGGCCATTCCCATTATTTCCTGCCATGGAGCACGGCAAGGCAAATGTAATATTCCAGGCAGAACATGGGCATCTATTGATTCATCACTTCAGCTTTTCCCCTTCAAATTCTACCTTCACTTTTTAATGATTGCATTTGTGTGACCCTATGGAAGCACTTCAGGTCCTCACTGCCACACCAAAGGGTTTGTTCACCTCACTTTGCTGTGGCCCCATTTTCCTGCATCTGCCTCCTGTGTTATCAAATAAGCAGGAGAGCATCATTATTTTTTTTTTGGGATGGCTTATACCACACACTCAAAGGGGAAAAAAAAAAAAGATGAGAAGACATGCTCAACAGGTGAACACTGATCTACGCTGTCTGAGAGTTTCAAAAATGGAGTTAGAAAGAAAGAAAGACAAATCCTGCTCAGACCACTAGAAAGATGCTCCCCTCCCTCCCAACAGACTGCAGCAGGAAAAATCCCTGCAAGGAAAGCTTTCCAAGAACCCATCCCGCTCCCAGCACACACAGATCCCTGCCACTGCTGAGAGTGGCTCCCAGATTCCCTGTGCTTGGAATAAAAGGGACACCTTTGTGCTCATCAGGTGAGCGGGAAGGTGGCAGCTCCCAAAAAACAATGGCTTAGGAACTTCTCCCTCCTTAATCGTGCAAACTCTCAGCAGTTCGGGACAACTGCAGTGCAAAGGTTTCACTCTGAGCTTGATCACTTGAAGAACAGAATTTCCACAGTCACATGAATTCAGTGTTTGTTGCCCTTAACCCCGACTAAGAACCCAGTCCTGCATCTTGACTCTTTTTACTTTCACAGAATCGCTAAGGTTTGAAAAGAGCTCCAAGATCACCAAGTCCAACCTTCCACCGAATGCCACCGTTCCCACTAAACAACGTCGTCTTCCTTTTAAATAGCCTTTAAATAGCTTTTAAATAGCCTTTTAATAGCTTTTAAATAGCCTTTAAATAACAAAGAAACCCACTCCGGTCAATGCTTTTCCTGAGCTTATAGGACAGTAAAGTTCTGAGCTACTTTAAATTCCTAACCGTGTCTAATTTTCCCTTAATTCTCCTCTAAATCTAAATAATCTGCTTTGGCAATGGAGTTTGGGATTGTTTAAAAGGGGTAAAACCCTGCTAAATTGTTTGTGTGTTGTATTAAATGAGTAAAACCCAGAGGTATAAAATGTCAGTCCTATACCCAAAATTCAGAAGTTTCAAGACAGATATGAGAGCCTGGAAATTGTAGCTTGTAATTAGAACTAGCAGAGACTCTTTCATCCCGTTAAACATCACCTCCATCCTATTTTTTCCAATATCATGTGATTATGTACTTCATTAAGGCAATTACAGCATATTTATGAGCAGTCCCCTGTCTCTCCAAGCACGGCTGCCGACTGGGGGTGGGGAGAAATCTTGTTTCCAGCTCTTCCAAAGCTCTTCTCCTCTTTCTGTATTTCAAAATATTTTAATTAAATCCCTGGGCGCAAGTGGATATGATTTACAAGGCAATTCAGGTCTTTAGGCCTACACAGATGTCACTTAAAATCATCTTTGAAGGATGATTTCAGAAACAACTAAAGCGCCATTAACGAGAGTAAATTGGAGGTGCAGGAGTAACAACCTCTATTATTTTGACAGCATTCAAGTCAAACAGCAGCTACAAGGAATGTCTGCCCATTAATGCTGATCAGCATTCAGCAGAAGTACTCATTAGAATATCAGTCAAGCTTTTTGAACTTTTTTCAATGAAAAAGCCTCGATACAATGAGGAATTTGCGAGATGCAGATAAAAACATGAATTTTCATAAAGCACTAAACATGTAGGAAATGAAACTGATTCACAAGGTTAAATATGTCTGCTGAGATCTTTTCACATGTGGCTCTGCTCTATTGAATTATTTGCAAGAGGTGTTTGATGGTTCTTTCAAAACTGAATGGTGCAGCAAGCAGAATCTTGAAGTTAAGATGAAATCAAATATAAAACAAGATAAAATTCAGCTGCTGTCAGGTCTCTTTGCAAATTGAAACTTGATTTAGTGGCATGAAAAGGACGGTGTTTTTCACAGACTTTTGAGCAAATTTAGACCCAGTTTGGAGCAAACAGGGAGCAGGTGACTCTGGGAGGCAGCAGGGCTCAGTCCCTCCTACAAACCCCACACTGGGGCAGCTCAGGGATGGTTTAGGGTTTATCAGATCCCCTCTAACCCAGTGCTCTGCTGAACTGCTGCGGGCTCAGCCCCACTGCCAACACTTTTACCCACCAGAGGCTCCACAACGAGCTCACCATTTCAGAGCAACAGGGACCTGTCTTATCGCATCATCATTTCCTTACCAGATCACAAGAGCCCCCGAGCTCTCCCAGACACAAGGGTAAAATCCCTTCTGATAATTTCTGCCTCAGAACTGCAGGCACCACAGGGAAGGAAACAATACAACAGCAGAAAGCAAAGGGTGCAGGTCTTCATGGCAAAATCAACAGCCCTAAAGCATCCCAGCTGCCTTTCCTGCACTGGGCTGAACACAGCTCTGAATGCAAACAAATCCCCGAGATTTGCAGTGCTTTGAGAGAGCCACACACCCAAAATTATCTTCAGGCTTTGGGGATTCAAAGCAAACACTCTTTAGCAAGCACCCCATTCTTTTCAGTAGATGCTTCCTATAGTCGTTGATGCTTGTGCCATCTGGGTCAAGTAATATTATCTCTGCTTTCTGCGACTACTTAAACAACTTACTCCATTCTGCTTAAACATGCAAAGGGTAAAGGCAGTGCAGAATCTACATAATTGTGGCATTTTGTGGTTGTGAACGTGCTACTGACAAACTCTGGAGTACATAATGAAAATTTTAGAGATTTTATACAAGGAGGCAGTTCCAGGGAAGGCAGGAATTTGGAGGCAAAGGCTTCATTGCTTATACAATTCTAATTCCTGCGTGCCATTCCTTTCCAGATATTGTCATCGGGGTCATTAATCCCAACAGAAAATATCCAGGATACTGCTTTCTGTGGCTACATTTTCTCTCATTACCTTTCAAAGGAGAATGGCATAGTTTTTAACCTCAGGGGAATTAGAATTGTTACCCAATTGTTTTGAGAGCAGCAGAGGAAAAGCACACAGGAATACAAAGCATCCAACAGCCTCCAATTTAACAGCAACCAGGTGTACTCATCCAAAACCGAAAGTGTTCTTAAAACAGTCCCCCCCAAAAAGCCAAACAAAACCCTACTCACCCCTCAGCACTCCTGTTCTCAGCAGGGCAGCCCAAACCACCACCGTTCCTGGGACACTTCAAGCTGCAAATGCAATCAATCAAATCCTTAGGAAACCAGACCCCACCACCCACCCTCTTTGCCAACTTTTAATAGGCTTGAGCTCCCTTTTTGCCCTTCATTAACAGCTGCACAAGGCTGTGGGCTGAAGCAGGGCTCTCTGCCCAGGGACTTGGTTAATCCTCCCTTTCCCCACAGAGATCCCAACCTGCCAATGGTTCCAAACCCTCTTTGTGCAATCACAGGGGTAGGGGTTTGCCTATCACCATCATTATCTTCTGAAGCCAAAGGAAAAGCAAAGGCCCAGGGACCCTTCCTCTCTCAAGTTTCCACATCACTTGAGGAAGTTTTGTCTGTAAGAGAGCAAGCTGTGGAAGGTTTTGGAGGTGTCTTTCCCTCTTGCAACGAAAATAAAACGATCTACTTTTCCATTTGTTAATGAAGTCTGGGGGCACTGCTGAGGCAGATTCCTTGAGCTGCAGGTGCGAGCTGGGAAGGGGGATGATAATACAGAGGGCTGAGCTGAAGGAACTGCTGGAAATGATCAGAACTGGCTCCATGTGCAGCGTTCCTTGGGCAGGGCTGGGGTAGTGGAATGGCTGCTCACATCACTTGTGGTTCTGTGACTCATCCTATAATTCTCATAAATAATTTAACGGGTATATAGAGGTGCTGTTATTTGTATTTTTACTCCTCTGTTGTTGAAACTGCTCTGCTTTGTGGAAAAGAACAGAGATGTCAGAGGATCAGCCAAGGAAAATGCCCGCTGCCCACAGCCAGGATGCTTCATCTCCATGTGAATTATTTCTAAACTGGAGTCTAGCAGTCTGTGCTGAAAATGAACATTACACAGTTTCTCAGGTAATCAGAGGAGACAAACTTTTTCCATTCCTTGCTTTTCCTTCAGCAAGAGCAGAGCATGTGTCTGCTTTTATCAGTCAGCTCAGCCCTCGGAGACCCAGCAGGGCCCGAGGTGAGACCTTGGGGGGAGGCTGGTACCAGCCTTTCCCTCCCTTTAACAACTTCCATTTCTTTTTCTATTGAGCTCTTCACTTTCAGCATCCTCTCCTTCATCTGATCTGCTTTCTTAGGCTTTTATACTCTAACTGTTGTGACAGAGGAAAAAAATACAGGAAAATCAGGTTGTTGGGCTCATCTCAGTGCTTGTTCAAGTGTCAGCCTGTTTGCTGAGTGGTCCGTGTTGTGTTATTGAATATCTGAATTGATTTTGGTCTGCAGCTGAGTTAAACTTCCAGTGAGTCAGCTGAGACGGGCAAGAAAACTCTTCAGGAAGGGAAAAAGAAAAGAATTCCCAGAGGGAGGACTCGGGGGTGGACTGCTGAGGCAGGGTCGGGGCTCACAGCTCAGGCTGGGGCTCATCTGTGACCTGAGGACATGTCCAGAGATCACCCTTGGTCCAGACATCACCACGGGTCAGGATGGAAGTGACACATCTAGTGCAACCCAAAAGGAGAGAAAAAAACCAAAAAACATAAAACAACTTTCCCCCTAAACCTTCACAAAATATATCAAGAACCAATAAGAACTTTCTCTGCTAGAAAGGCTAGAGGAGCTTAGCTCTCACTTAAGTAGTAAATTTCCCAAATACCTTAAAACAGAGAATGGCACCGGGCTTGCCTGCAAATCGGCTGGCACTCTGTAGAATATCTGTTTTTCCAAGAGCTCAGGCTATTAATCTGCTGGGTAGTTAGCAGCTTATCTCTGTCTTATCTCTCAAACACTCTCCAAACCTCTCTGTAACACATAACTTCTGTAATCACTGGAGGTTTCATGGGTGAAATCCAGGCAGAGATAACAGCTGCCAAGTGCCACATCACACCACAATTCAAGGTGAAAACAGCTTTCTCTGGCAAACTGGAGATGGGACAAGGACAAAAAAAGGGAAAGGGGTGGGTGACTCAGGTGGGGAGGCCCTGGCACAGGGCGCCCAGAGAAGCTGTGGCTGCCCCATCCCTGGAAGTGTCCAAGGCCAGCTTGGATGGGGCTTGGAGCAGCCTGGTCTAGTGGAAGATGTCCTTGCCCATGGCAGGGGTGGCACTGGATGAGTTTTAAAGTCCCTCCCACACAAATAATTCTATAATTTTGTAGCCAGCGTTAATAACTCACAACTCCTGTGGCTTAGGCCAGTCAAGAATTCAAGCATTTAATTGCTACAAGTACTTAGAAGTCAGCCTTCATTCTTAATTTGCATTAAAATGAGGGGCTTGTTGTCCACTGCACTGAGGGAACACCTTGTCTGAGATTTCCCAGCCTTGTCTGACCCAAGCTGTTTAGCTGAGGCCACATTTGGAGCAATACAGGCAGTGCTGACAATGACTGACAAACATGAAACACAAATACCACAGAGCTTCTCCTGAGCATGCTGCCCTTGTGAGACTTTTCAAACTCAAGACAGCATTTTTTTCCCAGAGTTTCTCAAACCAGGTGTCTCCATGTTTCAAAGAAAGCAAGAGTTATGGACTTGGCTGTGGTTATAAAGTGATGGTAGCTTTGAAGAGCACTCCTATTTCCAAAAAAATGAGAAGTTCTTCTGCACATGTTCTTAAAATATGGGGGCAGAGATGGAGAAGGGGGATAGGGAGGTTTGTACCAGCAAGGCCTGGGTTTTAGCTGTTTGGTTTTTTCTCTCTCTCAGCCTGGGTGCCTGGGCTCTGAAAACCTCACGTTTTTCTTACCTGAGATGGAGAATATTCAAGGTCAAATCTCTTCCACCACTAACAAAGTCTGGATTTGAACTTGGTTCTTCTGTAACCTTTTGTTCCTGAGGATTTGGGGAGGACTCTCTCTTTGACCAGAGGGTCTACTCCAGGAGGATAAATGCCCAGAAAAATAGATGCAGGAAAGGGGTCTTCTTCCTTCAGAAAGGGCATCCACACAAGAGTATCTGTGTCTTTCTTTTTACTTCTTGCTGCCTCTAACAAGGTGAATAAGGGATAACAAAAGTTTAAGTATCAGTCTCTGATCTCATTTTATTTTCACAATATTCTTTGACTTAAAAAAAGAAGCAAAAAGGTGAATAAAAGACTGGAAAACTTCAGTTCTTTATTTTCTGTGTATTAACAGGAGCACCATAGAAGATTTTTCACTTTTAAAAAAATACAAATTAATGTTCAAATCTTTCACTTCCTTTGTTGGGACAGATGAAATGACATTTTGTCAGTTACATATGCAAATAGGTGCAGTGAATTCTTTGAATTCTTGATCATCTGGAGAGTAAATGCTGCTGACATTGAACTTTCAATACTGTGCTATTAAAAAAAAAAAAACCACACTTTAGGGTAGCAAAAAAAGATTTTTTTTCCCTTCGTGTACAAGCTGTGCCTTTGTTCCCAGAAGACAAGCTAATAGTGTGTGGGGGAAAAAAAGGGAAAAAATAAAATATGGAGATTTTTCCCTCAGACCAAGGCAGAAAGAATGGGGCTGGCTTAGAAACTTGTATATTAAATTCTGAGGTCTAAAGGCAAACATGCCTTTAACTTCACACTGAGCAGAACGTGCTTTTGCTGCTTTGGCATTTATCACACGTTTGACAGTGAAGGAACTGCTGAATCCCAATTAGGGATGGGAAGATTTCCCAGGGTCCAGGCATTTTTGAAGATTTTTTTTTTTTGCAAACACGATGCTTATTCAAACTTTATTAAGAGTTTTAGATTGGACTTTTCCTCTCAAATGGGTCACAGAATGTCTGAAGGTCTAAAAACCTCTTGGTACCAGAATACCAAAGGTTAGAGCCAACACTTCTCTTTCCCTGAACATTTCTGTTGTCTTCTAATCATAAACCTGTCATTCAACACGGAGATAATAGAAGCTGGAAAAACTGAAGCTAAAGGTCAGATTTAGCAGATGAAAGGTCTGCTAGAAAAGGGCCTTGGTGGAATTGGAGTCCCTCTTGTGGGTCATGATGTGGGCAAGGAGTAAACTCCTGAAATCAAGGGAGTAAGAGCAGCATCCTGCTGGGAATCCCCACCCTGGAGGTGTCCAAGGAAGGCCTGGACGTGGGCTGGGGACAAGGTGGGGACGGGGCACGGCTTGGACTCCGTGGGCTGGGAGGGCTTTTCCAACCTCAGTGATCCTGGGAGCCTCTGAAACACCAAGAGTCTCTTGCTGAAACAAGGCAAGAGCAGATTCTGGGCTAAAGAGATGACTTTGGGTTATTTTCACCTGACTTCACTCAATTACAGGTTTGGAGCTTAAACTGCTCATGTGCTTCCTCCATAGAAAATCTTTTGTTATGGGTGAAGACAGGAATAAACCCTCCAGTGTGATTTGTTTGTCCCTAACATGATCTGTTCTGTTAAATGCTTCCCTCTCTGCTGAATAGGGTAGGGCTTGGAGTGCAACTCCCCATCTGGAGAATTCAGTCTGTTACATCCTTCTCCTGGTTCTTTCACCTTCATTGACATAAATCTCGATTAAACTCATTTAAATCCTTGACATAAAACCAATTTCTAAAACTGAATACATTTTTATAGTGAATAGATTCTTTTTTCTTTTCTTTTCCAAAAGGAAAATACCTCAAAAGGCACCAAATCCAACACAAAAAAGCTGAAAAATATATATCTTGAATATTTTACCTGGGAAAGAAATCCCTACACAACTCTTTCAGATACATGTAAGAAGGATTTTTAAAACATGCAAATATTGATTAGAGCTGAAAATCAGAATTTCTGTTCAGCAGGGAATTATGAAATGCTAATTTTTTTTACATTCCAGTACAAACTGCTGAAGCATCAGCATATTTCCACATATGCCACATTTTTTATTAAGAATTTAATTAACAGTTTTAATTAAAAATACCGCTGTTTGGCTAGCTAAATGTGAAATAACTGGGATGATGAAAAATGATACCAATAAATAATTTTAAAATTCAATAAACTGCTCTCCAAATCCACACTGAGGAATGTTTAGATGATCTCTGCAATCAGGACACTCTTTTCCAATGCTTTATAGTGCTTGCTTTGCTACAGGATCTTATATAATGTTTTATATAGAATCCTGGAATGGTTTGGGTTGGATGGGACCTTAAAGTTCATCTTGTTCCACCCCCTGCCATGGGCGGGGACACCTTCCATAGACCAGGTTGCTCCAAGCCCTATCCAACCTGGGATTGAACACTTCCAGCAAAATTAATAGTATACAGGATTGACAGAATTCCAAGAAAATTGGACAAAAAAAAACCCCACAAAACAACCAACCAACCAACCAACCAACCAACCAAAAAAAACCCCAAAAAAACAAAACCAAAAAACTTTTAAGGCACAAAATCACAGAGAAATAATAACTATATTTTTAAAGGCATTTAGACAATGACAACGGTAGGGAGAATCAATAAGTGAGGCTATGCCTAACTCTATAAAACTGGGACACAGAATGCCAATGATGACATACAGCATTAACCTGCAAATTTCTCTGTCCCATTACATCATCTGACATATTCCTAGAAGTATTTTTCCCAGCAATATTCTTGCAGCAATGTCTCCGTGCATAAATTCCTTTTCCAGCAACAGGTTCATTAGGCTTCCAGCGAGCGGAAAAAGAACGGTTGTTGCTGTTCTCAGCATCACACTTCCATCTCACTTCCTGGGCTTTACGCTCCTGCCCTGCCCTGACTGCTAATACATTTTCACACTATTCAGAGTCTTACTTTTCTCAATGAAACATGACCTACTTGCTTCCACTTGTGTGTCCCAACTCATCCTTGCAAGGTTTGTTGCGCTTCAGAGCTGTCAGTCACACGTGATGTGGGAGAGGGAATTTTGGAGCAAAGCCTCCGCCTGCAGTTACCAGTGGTGAGACTGAAAGTGTTTATGGAGACATAAGGAGGGTTTGATCACAGCCATTCCTCTAGGCCCAATATCACCACCTGGATTCACAAATAATTCCTCTGCAAGGAGTTCCTATGAGCTCAAATTAGATCTTTTATTACTGATATTACAAGGTTGAATGTAACTGGTTCTTTGAGGTAATGCAAGATGGTAAAAGCCAGGAACTTTCCCTAGGCAGGTGCCTTCCAGGATGGGAAGAAAAGCATTGTCTGACCTTTCCTTCCATTGCTAGACCTGTATGGAGACCAGAGGGAGGAGAGATGAAGAAAGGTTAAGGAATCTCCAGTGTTGCCAATTCCTCGAATGCAGGATTTTCTGAAATTGGCTTCAAACTGAAAGAGAGCAGCTTTAGACTGGATATTAGTGAGAAAAACTCCCTGTGAGGATGGTGAGGCCCTGGCACAGGGTGCCCAGGGAAGCTGTGGCTGCCCCATCCCTGGAAGTGTCCAAGACTAGGCTGGATGGAGCTCTGAACATCCTGGGACAGTGGAAGGTGTCCCTGCCCATGGCAGGGGTGGGACTGGACGAGTTTTAAGGTTCATCCCAACCCAAACCATGATAGGATTCTATGAAATTGAGATGCATTCCAAAGCAGCACATGCTGATTTCAGCATTTCAGTTCTGTGCAGTTCAAGTTCATTTGCTTTACACATTGAAGTTGTTGTTCATGGGCTAAGATTAAAAACCTCGTGGTTTTAAATGGCCCCAGATTGTTCTCTCCATTACCTCCAGCATATGTGGCAGGAGCTGTCCAACCATACGGAAAGAGTGAGGAAAAGAAGCCGGCAGTGTGAAGCAGTGAGTGAGAATTAGTACCTGCAGGGTCATTTTCTCCCTTTAATATCTTTTATTATGCCAGGAGAGTGATTCTGTCGTGCTCTGCTTCCATTGGAGCCGGGTAATCCACGCTGTCAGACTGCTGGTGTGTTTCCAGCTAAAAGAAAAACTCCTGGCCCTCTCCAAAAGGAGCTGCACCAGTGGCTCCCTGACTGCATTCCTGGAAGATCTGGCTGTTTTGGTCCTGAGACCACAGGATATAAAAATTCCAAGTGCAGAAGAGCCAAAAGCCTTCAGGGTTTCAATATAGTTTAGGGGAGCTTTAATAAAAAAATGTCTGGATAAAGTACTTGAAGTTGGATCTTTAACTCGCTTTAATTTGCACTGATCTAGAATATATACCATAAATGTCCTGTGAATGTCCTGTAAAGACCCTCCTCTCCACAGCGACAAACAAAGGCAGGACGCAATTAACTCTGCTTTGAATAGATCTTGAAGACCCTTAATGATAAAATTAAAGTCCTGGCTTTAAACTCCAGAAACTTGAAAGTCTTCAGAACTAAATTTAGCAGCGTTGCTTTGAGAAAATTATGTAAAGTTACTCTTATTTCTCTTTCAAAAGTAGATTTGTTTTGCTCATGTAAATGAATCCCTCGTGCCCAGTTTCTTGGAAAACTACCTGCTTCCCAAAATAGTTTTCTTTCTTTTCTACAGTGAATAAATAACATGCATCATCAAAGAAAATTTCCTTTTCAATTGAATTAGAACCACCAAAATGAGGCACCGTAATGATGAATCCCATTGAAACAAAGACTGCAGATGTGCAAGGTCAGGGAAAAGTTTTCCTAGTAAAAGTTAGCTCCTTTATGTGATGTGAGAAACTTGTCCTCTTTTCCTGTCACTCACATAGTCATTTGTACCCACACAGAGGAATGGATTTGTCTCAAAAAATAGTCACCGTGGTTTGAAATTTAAAACTGGGCTGAAATTAAGAAGTAGTGTGTAAATAGAGTATTCAGTTTCTGGTTAATATTTCAGAGAAATGCTGTTAAAACACTACTGTCGTAACAAAATAATGCAGGTTCTAGGAAGAAGATTTGTTTCTTATTAGCTGGACTAGAAATTAATAAAATAAGCAATAATTTCATGTTCTTTTGACTATTGCTCAATTTGAATGGAATTTGTCAAAGCCAGGTGCAATATTCTCTGGCTTCTGCTTCTGTTTATACACAAGACAGACAGGAGACTGCAGCACAACTGGGGTAACAAAAACTCTCTCCAAAGGCAATCTGTAACTTTTGAAGTTAGTGAAGTCTGAAAATTATGTTTCACATAAATCTCCAGGATCTCTCAGGAGCCAGCAGCACACAATGTATGTTATGGGAAGTCATTTTGAAAATGTATCTTCATTGATTAGTAGTTTTAAAGAACATGGGAATTCATTATACAAGTATCTCTGAACCTTTAGTATATAAATCTCCCCAGTACTGAAAATTTATATCAAGGCATCCAGGAAACCTAAAAGTGATTAAAGACTGACTAGAAACAATGTAAGGAGCCTTTCTTGAAAACAATTTTGTTCTGCTACAAATCATTTGTAGCAGAATGGAGAAGGTGGATTACGAGAAATCCTGCCCTAAAAAGTCACCCTGGTCTCCACATTCCTCTGTACAGAGAGAATACAGATCAAGCAGTACAATTAGTTCTCTTGTGAGTGCCTGAGCTCCTTTGATTTAGCTGATGGTGGAATCCTCCTCGGATTCCTGATGGATCAATAGTTCCAGGCATGCCCAGTATGGCTTAGAAAGATTCTGCATCAAACAGCTTCATGCCCTGGGTACCAGAGAAGGGTTCAAAAAGGGTCACACACAGGACTGGGCTTGAAGTTTATAAATATGTGAGGCAACAACAAAGTAGATTGTAATCCTGAAGCTTCAGTATAAATTTATTTATATTTACCAAGTGACTGGAAGGGATTTGTTTCAAAGCTTTGCTGGTAAAGAAGAGGGAAGGTTGTACTTCACCAATTTCATATCAAGATTTTTAAAACAGAGTGGACAACTGAAAGTTCAAGTGAGAAAAAGCCATGTCCATTACCCCTTCAGCAGCCAAACTTTGCCACCACCACGAAGACATTTACTGACATTCAAGATCTTCGGTGTTACAACCTAGGAAAGCTCAGGATAGAAGTTTTAACCTCATTTTTGTATCATTGACAATTCGACATGTTCAGGATGGTAAGGTGGTTCAGCATCTCAATTCCTTTCATAGAATCACAGCATCATTAAGGCTGGAAAAGGCCTCCAAGATCAAGTCCAACCTTTGACCAAACACCCCCAAGGCCACCAAACCATATCATGAAGTGCCACGTTCACTTGGGTTTTTTGAACACTTCCAGGATTGTGACTCCACCACCTTTCTGGACAGCCTGTTCCAATGTTTAACCACGCTTCCAGCGAAGATTTTTTTTCTGATACCCAACCTGAACCTCCCATGGTGCAGCTTGAGGCTGTTTCCCCTTGTCCTGTCACTGGTTACCTGGGAGAAGACACCAAACCCCACCTGTCCACAACCTCCCTTCAGGGACAGGGTCTCCTTTTCTCCAGAGGTCTTATGTGAGAGTCTTTTGTTCAAATGCCCTTGGGCTGAAGAGGATGTAATTCATTCCATTTACATTATTACATGGTTTTCAGACTGGAACTGTCAGAGTTTAACTAGTTCAGAATGAAGAGCTGAGGTCTGCCTGTACCCACCTGTGTATATTAATATATACATGAATTTTTGCATAATCTGTCATTTTGTAGATATTATTAGGTTTAGTTTCCTTTATAGGAAGAAAAATTACATAAACCAGTGGCTTGTATTGTCTTTACATGATCAGACAGCTCTCAGCAGCAAGCATCCAAATTTGCAAAATCATATCATCTGTGGTATTTATTTTATCTGTTTGCATTCAATAGATGGGAGCTTAAGATTTACCTGCTGTTTGGATAGAACTGGGTAAATCCTGATCCTGAAAGTCCATTTCAGAGAAGCCTCAACAAGACATAAATCAGGAGTCAATAGCATCATGCTACTCTTTTTCAAATCACTCTGAATTCTCAGTCAGAGCACTCAGGTTTCTGTCTCAAGTGTCGTATTTTTAGCTCTCCCTCCTCTTACCTCACATATTGACACTGTTCATTTCACTGTTCACTTACTAATTAAATCAAATTAGGTGAAGGCTTGATACTTCATCTACTTGTGGATTAGCAAGAAAATAAGGCTCCAGCTATGACAAGAATTTGCAACACTATTTTAAACCTCCAGGTAAGCCCACTGGAGTCAGTCATGTTACTCACACCTAAAATCAGGTGCAGATCCTGTTTCTGCACAATTATGACTTGGATTTGCTCACAGGTACCATCACAATGATCAGTAAATTAGAAGCAGAACATGCCAATATAAATATAGATATAATTCTTTTTTTTAGAAATATATATCACTTTGCCTCTTGTCCTTTGTTGTTGTGATAAGTGAAAGGAATGTTTTAATAATTTACTGTTTGATTAGTGAACTTAGGTTTTTTCTTACTTGAAATACTGCATCAATTTATAGTCACTGTTATTCTCTCTTCTTTTATGGAGAAGTTTGCATCACATGCTGAGAAATAAATACTGTGTGTTGTTAATCCATCCAGCAGCAGATGCCTGATAGAGACTCACTCCATAAATCAAAACGTGAACAAAAGCAACTTTGAGTACTGTCAAAGACACAATCAGGCAAATATTTCATTTTTCTTTTATAAACTGAAGATTTGGGCCAAATCTCTAACTTGCTTAAGTCTCCTAAGCCCACAGGAAACTCCTGGCTGGCTCCTGACTAAGGCAAAAATTTGTCTTTGCGTTCTTTGTAAAATTCCCATTCATTGTTTTCCAGCATAGAACCACAGAAAGACGGAATGGTTTGGGAAGTGACCTTGAAGTTCATCCAGCTCCATCCCCTGCCATGGGCAGGGGCACCTTCCACTAGGCCAGAGCTCCATCCACCCTGGCCTTAAAAATTATCACTTCTTGAGAATTGTGATGCAAATCCCAGTCACTTTATCATTTTCCTTCCTACTGAAACATTAATGAGTAATCTGTGTGAGATATCCAAAGACGTTTTCTCTTCAGCCCTCACACATTCCAAGGGCCTTCCCCAGAGGGTGCTGGGCACTGACCAGGCTGCCCAGGGAATGGGCACAGCCCCAAGGCTGCCGGAGCTCCGGGAGCATTTGGACAATGCTCTCAGGGATGCACAGGGTGGGATTGTTGGGCTGTCTGTGAAGGGTCAGGGGTTGGATTTGATGATCCTTGTGGGCCCCTTCCAACTCAGGATATTCTGTGATTCTGCTTGAACAGGGCAGTACAACACTCAGAACAGCATCTGGCTGCTCCCTGGGGCACTGATAGCCCAGAACAGTCAGATTTTCCCATTTTTTACAGCTCCAGTTATATGGGAAACAATTACCTTTCACCACCATTTATTTCCTAGTAAAGTGAAACTTTATCTTTTTATCATCTACTTCCCTTTCTCCGGTCAGTCCTTATTCCAGATTGTGTTGATTCCCATTTATTAGCAATACCTTCTTTCATCTACCCCCACAAAGATAGACAAGGATTTATGGCACATTGATCACACCAAATAAAAAGAAAGTAGTACCCAAGCCTTATCTTTGTTTACCCATTAAAAATACAGATTAAGAGCTGACTGCAACAGAGATTTTCTGTTGGTATAAGAGCGGTAGCAAAAAGAAAAGAGACAAGAAAAGGATTTGCTGCACGTGCCAAAGATATCACCCATGTGAATCAGGGCTGAATGCACCTGCACCTGAGGAAATTGTGTATCACAGCCTTTGATCCTTTGATTTCTGAGCTTTCCTTTTCTTCAAGGGTTCCCACAGAAAGCAAAACAAAACTCTAAAATTCGCCAAAGGCCGTTTTCTTTTATTATTCATAAGTGGTAGATATTACTAACGATGGCTCCATAAACTGGAAAAAAAAAGTTTTCTCAGTCCCATCTGTGTAGTAACATTTTATGAGAGATATATTACACACATTTATCCGGTGGTGAGAAAACGGCGACATAACTTTAAAATCCACTTATCGGGGGGGAAAATAGGCATAATAAGCAGGGAGGGAGGGAGGGAAAAGGGGAGTTTGGGAGGAAATGTGTATAAACATCCCTGTCCAGGGGATACTCGTTCCACACACGCTCCATCTTAATTCAAGTCATCTCACACGGCTCCATCACGTTGATCCACAAGGGCCAAGGAAAACGTATCCTGCTCTCCTCGCTTTATATCCAGAACAAATCTATTTCACAGAGCCAAATGTTGCTGCTGGTCTGGGAATATTTGTTAAATGGCTATAATGTGATACAGTTATTTTATTTACTACTTGTGACTGGGGAGAAAATTGAGGTTTTCATAACGTTACATTTCTAGACCAAAAAAGTGCATTTATGAAAATAAATTATTCGGGTCTCCTTTGACATTCGGTGTTTTTCATAGGGTACAAACAATGCATTAATATGCTTTTAATGACTTCTAGGTGGGTATGAATGCAAAATTATTCATGTAGGAGTGGTTACACAAGCAGATAACTACACTTAGTAAAACCCATCATTATTGTACACTGATCTTTTCCAGAAGTGTCAGAAAACTTGTGTTGGTGCAGCTTAAAACAAAATGCTGTGCTGATCCAATCTTTATCAAGTCAAAAAATCTCCTTTAACTTCATTACTTGTTGTGCTCTAAATTTCACCAGAATGTAAGGTAAACAAAAGCCAGAGTTGAAACGCCTCAAGCCATGAGGGTGCTACACTGCCTGGTGTATTCACAAGATATCCTTGAATCCTGGAATGGTTTGGGTGGGAAGGGACCTTAAAACCCATCCAGTGCCACCCCTGCCATGGGCAGGGACACCTCCCACTGTCCCAGGCTGCTCCAAGCCCCATCCAACCTGGCCTTGGACACTCCCAGGGATGGGGCAGCCACAGCTTCTCTGGGCATCCTGTGCCAGGGCCTCCCCACCCTCACAGGGAACAATTGTTTTTATTATTATCCAATCTCAGTCTGCCCTCTGGCAGTGGGAAGCCATTCCCCCTTGTCCTGTCCCTCCATCCCTTGTCAATTGTCTCTCTCCATCTCTCTTGTAGCCCCATCAGGCGCTAGAAAAACACAATGGGGTCACTCCAAAGCTTCTCCTCTCCAGGCTGAACAATCCCAGCTCTCCCAGCCTTTCCTCCCAGCAGAGCTGCTCCATCCCTCTGCTCACCCTGGAGCCTCCTCTGGGCTCTCTCCAGCAGCTCCAGCTCCTTGCTGTGCTGGGCTGGGGTCTGACCTGAGGGGCAGAGGGGCACAATCCCCCTCTCCTGCTGCCCACACTGAGGGTTACCAAAGGGCACAGGGAGTTCTGGGTGCACATTTGTGCCTTTCTAATGAACATTTAGCATAATTTTACCACACCAACGTTCAAGTTTAGCAATTTTCTTTTAAGTCTGATCTATACTTAATGCTTTAGCGATTTTATTATGCCAATAGCAGCAGGGATCAATGCAGCAGCATCAACTTAGGCCTCACCATACCTATTTTTTCATTTTCTAATGACTCCTCATAAAGTCTGTTTCAACTCACCGGTTCAGAATAGGCTGTAGCAGGTTAAACACTCATCTAACAAAACGGTTTAATCTACATAGTGATTATTGTTGTCTCCAGCAATACCGCCACAGTTACATGGCTTAACCCAGCCAACTGTTCATTTGGTTTTATGCAAATGTAAAAAAAAAAAAAAATCACACTTAATCCTACAGCCCTCATGCCACATTACAAAACAGTCAGCTTTTTTCTTCTTTTTTAATTAAAGCCTTAATAATACAGAATATTTTATCTTGTTTATTTACTAATTCATGCTTCATCCAGATATTTTAAGCTGCTGGGCTGAAAACAGGGATATGTCATCAAATGCAATGCCATTTTCCTCATTTGGTCCATTTAGAACAGTATTTCTCCTGCTCCCAACAGCTGCAATGGTCACAGGAGTGTTGCAAGACCTGAAATCTCAAAGGCCACTTTGATCTGGATTTTTGGAGGTCCCTGGGTACGAAACCTAAAGTTACTTATTGTGTCTGTCTGACCAGGCAAAAGTTTATTAAAAGTCTCAGCTGACACCCAGTGCTGTCGTGCTACAGGGTCAGAGATAGGAGTGTGAGGCCTACAAAGGCAGGTGGGCAAGGACAAATCATAGCACTCACATTTTGAGTTAAAAATCGATACAGAACAGCAGCAGGCTTGGACTGTGATGTTGTTATGGAGAAAGAGACCTAAGCAAGCTTTTAATAGCAGTTACTGGGATTTTTGGTAGAGATCTCCCAGGCTGGTTTGCTCTTATCAAGTCTCACGTGATGGTTTCATGCCAGCTCAGCAAAGCAGGGGTGTAAAGGCAGGAACTGAGAGAATAAAGCAGGTCAAGTGTTCCTGCCTTCAACTAAAACCAGCACTTTAATGAGAGACAACCTCACCAAAGCTCGTTTTCTCCATGTGACACTGCAAACAGCAGCCTGGCAGTGTGGAGAGGCTCTGAGAGCCAAGGGGAGGGAGAAAGCTAAAGGATCATTTCAAGATTCCTCTGTGGGAAGTGCCAAAGGGATGATTGAATCGAGTAACTGGATGAGCTGTGATGAAAAATAGAACTTTTGATGAGGAATGTTTTCTGTTGGTTCCCCCCAAAAAAGCTGTGCATCCCTCATTGTCCACTGAAAGTCACTGACAGAAAAATCCAGTTTTATGCCACCAATATTCACAACCAAACCTTTTATTTTTCCCCACAATTTGATGAGAATTTTAAAGGATAGTGCAACATAAAGAGCAACTTGCTGGGGTTGTTTTCCACCAAAAGATTAGTAAACACATGGACCAAAGTCAGAAATATGAATGATCCATTTGTTATATTTGGGAGCAATCTACAAGTGAGCTAATCTTAAAGACTCCTTACAGCAGAAATCTGTCTGAAAATGGATGAAAGAAAATCTTTGCCCTCAGCTTCACCAGTTCACCACATCTTAGAGCCTGCACTGTCCTACACCTGAGACACCTGATAGTTCATAGAGTATAGAGGTAAAACAGCACCTTTCCCCTGCAGCTGTGGATGTACAGCTGGTCTGATGTACGCCGGAGGAGTTTCAGTCACTGTCAAATACAGGGAGTTGTGTTTAACCAAACCCAGTTATGGAAATGTATGAGCTTGGCCACGGTGCCCGAGAACAAACATGCTAAGAGCAGAGGGTTTTCGGAGGAGGAAGGTTGCCTCTGTGAGCAGGACAGCTGAAGGAGCTCAGATTAACTGTGTGATGACAAGGAAATCCCTGAAACTAAGTTTTGAAAGATGGTCCCTCAGTACATGCTCTGTATTGTGCCTGTTCCCAGCTTCGTGTCTGAGGTCATATTTCAGAACAGAGCAACTGGAGCACACTGAGATTATTCCCACAGCCCTGGGAAATGCTAAATACTCTGAAAAAAAATCATTCCATAGACCTTCTCCACTGGCAGCTGCAATTAGAGCACATTTTTGACATCAGTGTCAAAACCCTGTGCCTCAGTTTCTCAACTGCACAAGCGAATAACATGAACCTGCACCCACTGCACCTGTCCTCAACAAGGTCAGCATTTGTACTCCCCCAAACTGCTGCTAAGCAGTCAGAAAGATGATGAAAACTAAATAATTTCACACTTGGACTTAGATTACAACCTACCCAAGGTCTGGAGCCACAGATTAGAGTAAGTAGCTGTTAATTTTATGGGCTCTGTCCCTCACGTTCACTGAGGGAAGCAGAAGCCCAACATGAAATACAGTGCAGGCACAGGGTGCTGTGTATATACTGCTGACAGTAATGCTGACAGAAACGAGTCCTGAAACTTTACAGGCTCCCAGGGTTTCTCTGGAGCATTAAATTATTTTAATTTAAGTAATACATAACACAGCACCCGAAGTTTATCATCATAGGAATGCCGGTGACTTCACATTTTTGTTTCAGGAAGGATGGTGTTTAAGTCAAATGTAACTGGTAATTTGCTTGAGGTTTTTTATGTAAGAGAACATTGTTAAACCTTGCTTAATGCTGACTGACTGAAGAGTATTAGCAGCTGACAGCTGAGGTGCAGGGCTTTTAGAATTTGGGTATTTCTAGACTGCAACAGCTCAGGGGTTTATTATAAAATACTGAGAAAAGTTAGAAATTAAGTAGAAGATTGATATGATTTTTTTTAACTGAGCACAGTATTAAGAAAAAAAATAATAAAAATAAAGAAAATGAAGGTTCTGGAAAGCTATCACCTGATTTGTTCCCAAACTTATTGCAAGTTTTAGCCTGCTGATGGCGTTTTTGTAGGTTAATTTTTCAGATGTCCAACTCTGCTCAGCCCCCGGTGCTGGGGGCACTGGACTGCTGTGGCAGCTCGTGGAGGGTGGGCTGGGAAGAGACACAGAGTCCCCATGTCCCCTGCCCCGTGTCCCAGCAGCTGCTGGGACAGCAGTTCCGTGTCACAGGATGACAGAATCCTTGACTCACAGATTCTGTGTCACTAGAGGGTGTCACAGCCATGGGAAGCAGCACAAGGTTCTTACAAACGAGGCACAAACCAAGCTCAATAAATAGTTTCAATAGTTTTTTCTTACCAAACACGCATCCTTCAGACCCACCCGTGGTGATTTTTACATGTTCTGGGACCCTCTGCTGAGGCTCCAGTCATATATTGCAGCTTTCCCTGTTCTACCAGGCAGCACAAGGCACTGAAAGCTGGTGTTGATAATCCTATTAAGGGCTTCTGTGTTTATTACCTGTAATTAAATGTTGCCATTTACAGTGCAAAGCATATGAGACAATAAAAGAGTTAGAAAGTGCTTAAATCCTCTCTTAAACCTACAGCCTCTGACAAAAGGGAAAGCATTTGGGTTTTCCTCCCTTATATATTTCAGTCTCACTAACATAAGACTCTTAAATGGATTTAACAAAGCATAACATAAAACCAGGTGGAAAAGCCCTGAGCCCCTGGCCAGACAGCGATTGAAGATGATTTTCTTTCTTGCTGCCTTTGACTTCACAAAGGACACGAAGATGGATCCGAACAACACAGGCAGACACCACATCTATCAGAAAGTTCTCAATATTCATGAGCATTTGCTTCCCCCGTTCCAGTTTGTGGATTGCTTATTAGCTTTGCTGACACAAACACAGTGGTGGAGGGGGGTGGTTTTGTTGTTTTGTTAAGTGAATAGCCTGGGTGGAAAAACAACACTATAATTAAAACAAAACAGGACATGTATGTGTTGTAAACAAAAGGACTGGTGATCTTCTTCACACCAATCTTCACTGAGCTGCCATCTGTTCATTATAACGAGCTTATATTTCTTGAGTGCTCGCCGTCATTTTAATTTCTGGTTAAGAATGAACACAATGAAGGAAAATTAATTTCTGCACACTCATGAAAATGTTTCCGCATGAAACAAATATTCTTCGCACCCCATTCTGCCTGTCACAGTCACCCTGAGGTTCATAAAACTGCAGAAGATTTGGGTTGGGACAAACTTTAAAGCCCATCCAGTGCCACCCCTGCCATGGGCAGGGACACCTTCCACTGTCCCAGGCTGCTCCAAGCCCTGTCCAACCTGGCCTTGGACATTTCCAGGGATGGGGCAGCCACAGCTTCTCTGGGCACCCTGTGCCAGGGCCTCCCTACCCTCACAGGGAGTTTTTTTCCTCCTAATATCCAATCTAAACCTACTGTCTTTCAATAGACTTGTTCAGTTTAATTAGGAACAGTGACTGCCAAAGGTACCTTTAAAGTGATCTGCAAGGAATTCTCATTTTAATTATGCTGTTATTAGTAAATTTCTGATTTGCAGCCAAGCCTACTGTGCTCTGCTTGTAGTGATGTGTGTCAGTGGAAGACTGGGGAAGATGATGAGAAACGTCTTGGTCTCTGCTTTGCTGAAGGGCATGTCCTGTTTTCCTTGAAAACCCCTAATTTCAAACCACCTGTAGAGCTGCACCCACTGAAAATCCTGGAGTAAAATGAAGGTGTAATTTGTGCTCCTGGGGTAGCTCCTGCTTGAATCTCACCAAAAGAGTGAAGCCCATGAAGAAGAACACACAAATGTTGTACAGCAAGTGCATCAACAGCAAAAATCACTCTGCAAGTGCTGTTTGTCACGTCACACCAAATTTAATTACAGTAAGGATTTAATTAGAATTTTTCTGTTATTCTGCTATCTGTTTTTTCCACCTTTTTTTTTTTTTTCACTTGACTGATCGTTTTGTTGTTTCACTGATGTTCTCTTTATACTCTGAACCTCAAACAGCTCCATGCCCTAGGGATGACAAATACTTTTAGGCTTGATTACTTGTAATGATGGATGTCTCCAATGCAGGCAGAGGATCTGGGAGAGTGATCTCTCAGTGTGCCCGTTCCCCTCCTGTGCCAGGCAGGTTCCTTGGAGGCAGCTGCCTGGCACCCTCACCTGCCTGATCCTTGAGCACTGAGATGTTATTAATTAATGACTTGTTTTCTGATAGTGACTTACACCATATATTTTGCACACCACAGAGATCTGGCAGGAGAGGAATAACTATCATTTCAGGAGAGACCTGAGTGCCATCTGTTTTTCCTGGCGCCAACATTTCTTGGGAGG
Organism: Climacteris rufus; assembly: GCA_013398175.1. Taxonomy (NCBI): domain Eukaryota; kingdom Metazoa; phylum Chordata; class Aves; order Passeriformes; family Climacteridae; genus Climacteris; species Climacteris rufus. Next base: position 800,036 of record VZRZ01004559.1, read on the forward strand.
TTACAAAGGTGGAGGACCAAGTATTTTCTCCTCCACTTTTCTCTAAATCATTGTCAAAGAAAAAATGATAAGTTTTGAAACACTCTGCCGCCTCCTTTCCCTCCTAGGTTACACACACAGAGGTTACATCTACTTTTCCACAACATGATCTTTTATCTTTTTTTTCTGTTGCCTGACAAAATCCATATGTTCCCAGCTCAGACCATCTGTCACTCTCAATTCTTTTGCATAGAAGTTTTTGATGCATTTCTCCCATGATTGATTTCTTTCTATTAATTGCACAGGGGGGCATTTGACAGAAGGAATTTTCATCCCTCACCACCCCAAAGCAATCTACAGGCACAGGTCTCCTCCGTGACCAAAGGCTCCATGAATAAAGAGCTTTCAGCTCCCAAGCAGAGCAGAGCTTGGGGTTTGCTAAGTTGGCTTTTTTTTTTCCCCTCCAAGAAAGCAAAATACCCCCAGAAGACCAGCACAGCAGTGAAAGAGTTGTTTGCTGTTCCAAGATTAGTGGTTCCCTACCAAAGCCAAGCTCCAGAGAATTCAGCAACTCCAGTTATAAATACAACCCATCCTCACAGGCTTTGAAAGGATCACATTCCAGTGGATTAACTCCCAAATTCTGTAAATGCTGGAGACTTTTACCACAGAGCTGTGGGATGCCCTTTGTCACAAGCCCTAAGTACCAAGCAACAGCTCTAGTGCTGCTTCTTACAAACATGCATTTATTTATAAATTATTTTCTCATTGCTGGCTGCAGAAATGGAAGATCAGAGTGTGTTTCAAACAGGAGTTAAATCATACAGGTTTATTTCACTTTCTAGTCTGTACTACGGCTGTTTGCAAATAACTCCTCAATATTCCCTGTGTTTATCTCCTTTGAAGTAGTCATTCATGGAATTGAAAATAATATAATACTTTCTTCTTGTTTTAATTTTCCATATAATATTTTTACCACCACAATTTCTCCAGAATTTTCATTTAGTCAAAATCTAATTTAACATAGAAATCTAATTTGGAAGGAAAACATTTTAAAAGTCCTTCAGTCACAGTTCTATCAAAAGAAACACACTCATATGAACAGCCAAGGGTGATCATTCCTTTCTGGAAGCTACCAGTGAAGGTAAACCCTGCCAGAAATGCTACCAAAATATTCTGGTTTAGGGAGTGATTCCAAATATTAGGACAGACCAGAATCCTGCTATTGGTCCCAACAGATCAGCACAGAGCCTGAGCCTTAGAAAAAAATCCCTTTTTCAATCAGGAGCATTGTCAAAACAGAAAATTAAACTCATATCATGATCCAAATCCAAACTTTTCCTGAGTGAAGATTTAATGTCTCTCTTCATCTCCATTACACAGAGCAAGGGTGGGAAGCCAAGAACTGGAAATCAGTCAGAAATTGGCTGAAATGGAAGCCATGAATATGGACAAAGTGGTGCTTCCATGCAATCCCAACTCAAGTTTCCATAGGTACCAATTTTGCAAACCCAGGTAATGGAGAGTTTGATTGCAGCTCTCCAGAGCAATCGGCTCAGCCTCCACGGTGAGTTTTGTTCTCATTTTCTGCACCCTCTGTGTAAAAGGTGTTTTAGTGTCAGAAACATCTAAGAAGCCTGGGCTGGGTGCTGTGCTCACCAGTTCTGACAGCTCCTGCTCACAGCTCCTCAAATAAACAGTGCCCAAGATCAGTAATTCCTGACAGTCTGTACAAAGAGTTGGTCTTTGGCTTTTTACTGTAAAACTAAAAACTGGCCCATAAATAAATAAATCTCTTATACATTTTGCTTCACATTATTCAACACCCAAAGTCCCATTAACAGATAAGACATTTTAAGGAAATCCAATTCCGTAGCACTGCATTTGGTTTTTTGAGCTGTGTCTTTCTCAGTGTGTCTAAAACTAAAGTTCAGATCCAGGAGTATCTCTGGGAAGCTTCAATACTCACCACTGCTGAATACACAATTTAGGGAAGGTAAGAACAACAATTTGTTCATTGTTGTTTCTCTTTTTAGGACATTTAAAGAGTGCAGGGGTTGTTTCTATTTTTTGGCATTTCTTGAAGTTTGTTCCATTAAAACTCTGATTCCACTATGGGGGAACTCAGTGCCTGGCACCAAGCAGCAGGGAAGAGATTGACGGACTGGAAGTATGAAAATCATAACTTTGTGCTTTCCTCTCACCCAAGTTTGTTTTCTTGCCCTGCATTTCCAGCTGCTCGCATCATTTAACATGCACAACTTGTAGGGTTTGTTGAGTACAAGAGGAACACCAGGACACAACCAATGTCCCGTCTGCTGCAATTCCTGTTACAGCTTTAGTTCAGCTTCTTTTTTTAATTTTCAATTTTGCTATTAATAAATGTGTTCAGCTTTTCTTTCAAGGTGAATTATGTTCAGATATTTGGCTTTAGCATGGACTTGCCCTTGCATTTGGCAACGTTCATGGAATCACAGAAGGTTTGGGTTGGGGACCTTAAAGCTCATCCAGTTCCACCCCTGCCATGGGCAGGGACACCTTTCACTATCCCAGGTGGCTCCAAGCCCTGTCCAACCTGGCCTTGGACACTGCCAGGACTGGAAGCTTGCTCTTGCATTGCTCTTAACCCAGCCTTTTATGTGAGCCTTGGTATTATTTTGCAGGGAACTTGTACAGGATTTTCATTCAACATCAATAATCAAATTATTGCTTTTTAAAAAACAAATCATAATGTATTTGTTCTTATTTATGTTAGTTTCAGTCTCTGTAGAAGAGAAATTCTTGACTTTGAAAGATGATCTCTAAAAAAGAATTAATTCTGTCCCTAAATCTTTGGGTTTGACCTTCCAGCTCTGATTTATGGCAATGAAGAGCCTGTAATATGAACACAGGAGAAACTTTCCCAGCTAAAAAAAGAAACAACATGTGACTAATTAAGAAACACTAAGGATGATGTTAGCAACCTGTCAAAATTTACACTCCATTAATTTCAGTTATACAGTAGAACTACGTATTTCCATGTTAATAATAAATGGAATCCTCATAATTAACATTATTTTAGTACAGGGGAACTTCTAATATATCATACATGATTCTATGTCTGATGAGTTCTGTGTGACATTAACAGTCCAGAGGATAATTTATGATCTCCCCTATCAAAAGCAAAGCTGGGAATTGTTGAAAGTAAACTCACGACCTGAATTCGAAACAATCTGAATTATTTATTGGGAATAATGAAAGCAGGAATGAGGAGGTTGATTGGTTCTGTACTATCAGGTGAATTTTCTTTAGTTTGTCTCCATGTTCTCAAACTAAAGCTGGCTGGATGTCTCTGAACCTGTTTTACTCCTCTTACTCCTAAGTTACTCCAGTCCAATACCTGTTCATTTTAATTCAGGAGAAAGGATTTGCCATTCCCTTATGTTTTTAAAGGATGTTTTTGTGCTGCTATCACTACAAAACATCCAAATTATTTGGTATTTTTAAGATCTGCCTCACCCCTCTGAGGGCTGTGCTGTCCCCCTCCTCTCACTCTCAGCTCTCTCCTCTGACCCTCTAACACCAATTTCTGTTGTGGACTGAAGTTTCCAGCTCTGGTTCATTTGCTTTTACGTTCATCTCCATTAAAATGAGGGAAAAATGGAGTTAAAAACATCACCTTCACTTTAGATGGGCCCTTTAGCCTTGCAGCGCTTGTTAGAGTTAATAGGATTTTAGTTCCTCTACTGGAGGGTCAAATAACAGCATTTACCCAGGCATTTAAACACATTAATTAGCAAAGACAGAGTCATTTCTTTTGGAAAGGTAAAGCTGGAGCTTTTCCATTACCGTTTGCCACATCTCAGTATCTGCAGGGATCCCACAGCAGTGGGAGGGAAGGTGGGAGAAGAATTGAGGGTAAATTGTTGGGGACCTACAGTATTGACTCCCCTAAAACAAACAAACTACACCTGTCCTTTGCAAAGGGTAAAGCAGCTTTTAGCTTTAAAGTTGATAAACTGCATCCCTCAAAGATGTCTGTGGAAAGCAGTGCTTGAGTTTCTCTCACATTTGTATTCTCTTATCAGGAACAGGGCCCAAGAGATGACATTGATTTTGTTATAGACAAAATAAGGTGTTTTGACTTGTTAGTAAACAGCATATTCTGCTGTTTTGTTTCGCTCTGCCATGACACTCATCAGCCAGGCACAAAGAGAGGCAGAGACAATGCTTCCACTTAATGGTTGTCCATAAGATGGGATTGATATCCTTGTTGTTGCATGAGAAGGAGACAAAGAGAAGCCCATTTTTGTTTAAAACACCACACACAACTCACCAGAGGCTCCAGGAAGGTGACCTGCACTCGGTTTGAGAGACAGAAAGAACTGGGATTGATATTTGAGATTTTCCCAGTTGGCGATAAAATGATTTTAAAGGGGAGAGTCACTATGGTGGGAGACTGAAAGGCAAAGAACACTTCTGTCATTTCAGGCTTTCCAGTTCCTGGTGACACGTGCTTGGCAATTACAGAATCACAGGATCACTTGGGTTGGAAAAACCCTCCGAGATCCTAAATCCAACTGTTATCCCAGTGCTGCCAAGCCCAAGAATTACAGAAGTTATCACCAAATCTCAGAAAGGCAATGAACACATCGTGTCCCTGGTGGCTTTGATGTTGCCCAACGTTAAGATAATGAAAATAAACAAATAAATAAAAATCAGTGCTGCAGTGCCACCCATGACATTTAATGGCACAGAGACTGGGTCATCAGTTCATGCTTTGCATGGTTAAATAGGGTTTGAGGACAAAGATCTTACTAAGGTAGGAAAAAGAAGACTAAGCTGAAGCACCAACAGATTTTTCTGATTTTAAACAAACATGAATTACCAGAGATTTGCATTCTAAGTACATTGCTCAAACCAGAAGAAAACCAGGTTTTTCTGAGACAGAGAGAGTTTTCTAACTCTTCAAACAGAAGGCAAAGCTTGGTTGCTCTGTTGACAAATACTCCAGTGCACAAACCTGACAGAGGCCCTGGCACTGGGTGAGCTTAAACCAGCTCCAGATAATGGTGCTGCTGGAAGAGGCATTATCTTCCTCCTCATTCCCATACACTTGTTTCTTCTCTTAGATCCCCCTTCTTCCAGTGTGAATCCCATCACTGACTACCTCAAGGAACAACCCAAGTTCGAGGTTAATTGGAAATATTTACTTCTGGTTTAATTAACATCCCTACTAACTTTAGGAAATACCTCTAGGAACTCATATGCAACAAAACAGCGAGTTGGGAGCACCTTCAGAACCCTCTTAAACTCCCCCAAAAGACCTAATAGTAAAATTGGCTTTAAAATTAGAACAAAAAGGAGAAGACATCATCTTTTAAGACTCTGAATAAAAAGCTACAACAAAGTGACACACATCTGGAGGCTGCTAATGAGTACTGAGATACCCCTTACAGACAGGGAATGAAAATATAGTTCCCAATCTGAGCCCCCAGATCTCTCAACAACAACAGCTAGGTGGGGATGGCACAGGACAGCAGGACTGGAGCAGTGAGCAGAGAATTTTGTGGATTGCAGCTGCTGGCCACCTCATTTCTCATGTGACTTCCCCATTAGGAAGGGTGCAGAGAGGATCTGGTTTTTCCCTTTCAAAAAACAAAATGGAAAACTGTGCTCTCAGTTCTTTAAAGCCATTCTCTTTTGTTCAACCACGTTTTTACAGTCTTTTTATGGTTGGGAATAACAATTATTGCTAAACTACACGTTTAAAGAAACACTTAAACTTTAGACAGATATCGTCATCGAAATGCAGAGTGAATGGTCCTCTGAACCTCCAGTAAAAGTGTTTTCTATTAAATGAAATTGTGCTGTTGATCTCTTTGAACTGATATTTCAGTGTGTTCACCACATGCAGAGTCACTCAGGGCACATCAGAGGAAATGTTTGAAACTGCCCAGAGATGATGTCCGATTTTCCTATTACTTTTATCCACTAAAACGTTGCACATTCCTCCTAGGTGTTGCAGGCTGAAGGGGTTTAACTACCTTTAAGAAGGTTTTATAGTGCTTTAGGAGTGTAGCAGTTACATATTTAAGATTTTTTTAATTCCTCTTTCAGTAAGAAGTACTCTGCAAATAAAAGGAATTGCACTTTAGTATAAAATCCCTGAATATGCCTGGGATACTGTTCCTTCCTTCCTTACAGGAATTGCTACTCAGATTTCCCTCTGCTCCCATCAAGCTTCAGACCAAACTCTAACAGACCATCCAGTAGATATTAAATGAGATCATTCAGCTTTACAGCTTAGACCTAATTAGACTATTGGATACACAGAACATCCACATCGTGTTCTCTTCCTCTCTCAGAACTCCACAGAGACTGAAGACCTACAAGACCCCAAAGCTTTATTCACTTAGTATAAAAATTGCATGGAGAAGCTGTACACTTGGTATTTTTGCTCACTGTTGTCCTAAAGAAGAAGGTCACTCCTTATAAAGGAAATACATCAGAAATTGTTGTTAAGGACACCCTCAAACGTCCTCCCAGAGGAAGGAGATAGAAGAACAAGAAGAATTTTGCCATGACATTTTGGCAATGTGGAGAATGATGGAATATAGTAAAAGTTTTAAAAAAAAGTCAATTTATATACAGAGAGTCCATGCTTCAAGTAACATCCCAGTAATCATCATTACATAATGGTTCAACCAGACCAGCAAAGCAGCCACAAGCTTTGAAACTGCAGACTCAGGAGAAAAAGATTTTAACCTCAAAGCATTCACATTTTTCCCTTTCCAAGTCAGCAGGAAGAACAAGAACTAATTTATGTTTACAATCACTCAGTTTGATTAAAAAGTCATACTTCAACAGCTCTGAAGATGCATTTTCTGAACATCCTCCTTTCCATTCAATTAATTCCAAATGATATTTGCCCAGAAAATGTAGAGCATGTTTAACGGCAATAGAGATAATGCTAAAGCAAGCAATCCCTGCTTAAAACTTGGGCTCCCGCCTGTCAGCATCCTTGCAAGAACATTACACCTTGATTCCCTCATTAATATTGTTCTCCATTAGCCTAATGCAAAGCTGAGGGATGTGTGAGGCAGCAGAACCCAGCACACAAACAGCATTTTGCATATGGCACATTTCCAGTGACCTTCTCCGTTTTCCTCTCCATAAAATCCGTGGGTTTCAGGACTGCAGCTGAGACTGTGCCACGTTCTTAAATGCTGAGCATCCCTCTACCTAAGCCTGAATCATTAGGGATAAGGACAGGGCTGGGATTTAGGACACTGGTTCTATTTTTAGTTGCACCAGTGACTTGTTTCATAATAAGTCGCACCACATTGGACATGACTGACACAAACTGAGGTGTTACAGCTAATGCTAGGAGAACAGATATGGATCTCTTCTTGCATCTGTTTCCCAGGCTGCCAAAAGAGAGCAAAATAAACTCTGTTATACTAAAAAATATAGGAAAAAAGTGATGAAGTTCCATATGAAGTTACTAAGGCCTGGGAAATCACAGCAAATACAAGTCAGCATTTGACTGTGTCAGATGGTATTCACACTGAAATATAGATATATTCTGTGTGTGTCTCTCTGATACAGCATCAGAAATTAATGAGGCTGGGAAAGACTCCAACAGGTGATTTTGGGCCATTTTTCCATGATTTCCCCAGGATATTCAGTGGATCATGAGCCAAAACCTTAGGATTGCACTCATCTCTTGAGAACTGCTTAGGCTGGGGAGCCACTTCCATGAGCACTTCCCAGCTCAGCATTCACTGCTGGGGAGCGCTCAGGGTAAGGACAGCCCTGGAAAAGGGAGGAGCTGAGAAAACACTTCAGGAGGAGGACACAGAGAGCAGGAAGGTGCCTGAAGCTGCTGGGAATGGTTCTACCACCTCTCAACAAGTCAGAAGGCAAGCAGACAGCTCAGGTTATGGAGTGACTCTCAACACCTCTTCATTCCCCACTCTTCCCCTGAGAAAGGATTCCTTGACACCCTCAGAGCATTGGTCACCTTGCCAACATTCCCAGAGTTTAGCTAAAAATAGAGCACTGTAAAAAACACACAGGATTTTAATTGGAATATTTCTACCTCAGAGCCTTTTTCCTGGGCAGGGCTTTTACTGCCCACATGTGCAGCTTTCCAAGTGTCCTGCAAGGCTGGGAAAAATCACACAAATAATTAACCAGCGCAATTGAGCATTGAACACCACACCTGCAAAGTTTGCAAGCCATGAAAATTTACGGTTTCGTAATGGAATATGGTTTTGGTTTAATGTGTAAAATACAGCAGTGCAATGGAAACAACTGTAAATTTTCATGGCTAACAAACTTTGCAGGTGTGGTGTTTCATGCTCAGCTGCCCAGTTTAATTGTTTCTAGGTTTGTGGAGATCTCAGTAGGAGATTATGAAACCAACCATCTTTGAAAATTAGATTCTTTTCTTTAAAATTACAGATATGGATATCTGAAGTTGCCCTGTTAGAGGTAGAGTTGTGTTTTAGGTGTGTGAAAGAGAAATCCCAGTAAAATTAAAATAAAATGCTTTCAGATTTTGGTATGAATAGAAAATATGAATTCATGAGCTTGAGAAAGAGAGAAAAGGACACTCAAATTTGATGTTCAGCCCATTTTATGTGATTATAGGATATAAATCACTGTATCTACATGCTTCATCTTGTTAAGCATTGCTCCCTCTTTAACATTGGTGAAATCTCTCCTTTTGATGTAGATCTTGGGGTTTTAGCTCTGGATGAACCTCAAACACAAAACCCACATGCCACAAAATGGGACATATGCAAAAAAAGAGATTGATTTAACGGCCATTGGAATTAATAGAAACTTTTCCATTGGTTTGAATCCTTTTTGGACCAGATCTTCCTATTTTCAGGAGCAGAAGCTTTTTTCCTCCTGCAGTGAAAACATTTATCAGAGCAATTTTTCATCTCTGTGCTCCAGCAGTGACTGGTCTGGAGCCTGAACTTTGTACCTGCTCCGACAGCAGAGCAAGCTGTGCCAACACCTTCAGTTTACAAATCACTGTCAACCTGTCAAACCAATCAGGAATTCAAAGCACCTCAGACCTTTTAAATGCTGCCAGTGCTCTGTCATGAAATATATTTAAATACTAGGAAGCTTTCAGATGCAATGTCGTTTCTTACAGTGAAGAGCCACAAGGAATTGTTAATTAGTGTATTCTATTATTTTTCATTTACTGAAACTATAAACTCACTGTCTTTTAAACTAAATTATGTATTCAGGTTCCAGTTAGTCAGGAACTCTCTTACCATGGTGGGCATGGCAGCTTACAGACCTTCAGATAACACTTGATAACGGGGTTGTTCCTTGTAGATTAAAAGGTTCACAAGCATTCTCAAGTGAATCTTTAAGTTAGAGAAGAAAATATTGGTGTGTTACAAAAAAATATATCTGATGGAATGTCTGAGGGTAAACAGAGTTGAGAGGAAAGCTCAGGATCAAGGATCCTGGTGAAGCAACTTTTGAACTGGTGTAACCAGACACTACCTAAAGCTCTCCAAGGGATTCAGAAACCTCGAACAGTAACCAAAACCAGCAAATAATGAGCAAAATTCCTCATCCTCCTTCCTCCTTGGAGGGAGTGAAAGCTGTGTTCGCGTGGCACTTGGGGATGTGGTTCAGTGGTGGTTTTGGGAGTGCTGGGGGAACAATTGGATTCAATCTTAGAGGCATTTTCCAACCTAAACCATCCCATGGCTGCCTCTGTCACTGTCAGAGCTGCAGGAGTGTCTCTACCTCAATCCTACACCAGCACTTCCTCATATGGAATCCCCCCAACCCAGCAGAAGGGGATTCAGGCAGAGCTTTCAAGCAAATATTCCATGCCCTCCTTGAATGGCAGCTCCAGGACAGACACCAAAGCCTCTGCATGTTCTTCGAAGCTCACACAGAAACAAAACCACCAGAAAGAGGCTTTCAACAAAAAGGGACTGAAAAAAATTATCAAATCTTGGTAGAGAAGGGACCCACATTCAGGAAGAGTCGATGTTGTGCCCTTCAAGTGCAAAGGACATGTGGTGAACCCCTGAAGGCGAGATGCTCATGCCTTATTTTATCCATCTGTGGTTTCCAGCACACCAATTTTTATAAAAACAGAATGAATGCTGACTTCTGGCACCAGTAGATATGGTCAGCTTCTAGAACACCCTGCTCTATGTGGCCAGTGGATATTTGGATATTCCAAGCAAATTTTATTTTAATACAAATACCTTGAGGACAAAACTGAAATCATAACTTGAATTGTAGCTCGAGCTGCTCTGCTTCTATCAGCTTCAACATTTGAACAGATATTTGTCTGAATGACAACTAGAAAACAGTGACAACCAGAAAATAACAAATAGGAAATAGAAAATAAAACAAATTGCCATAGTAGAGTCAAGGTGAATGTTTCCCTCTTCCAGCTGCCCACTGTGCTCCCCCTGCCTGAAATACTGTACAGTCTTATTTTATATATTTGCTGCCACTTCCAGCTCCAATAGTAATTACTTTTCAGGATTTTGATGATATAATGTGATCCTGTGATGTAGAGAGTGATAAATTAAAGGCCCTGTAGCAAAGCACTTCAGTAAGTGCTTCACTTTCCCATGTGGAAGTTGTTTCTCCAGGATGTTGGGCTGGAGTTTGGAGTTGTTTATAACACTTGGACACATAATCGGATAGAGCTCCTTGGGAGCCTTGCAGAATCTGGAGATAAATAACAAGTGCAAGACTTCAGGGGTGAAATATTGGCACCATTGGAGTCACTTGGAATCTTGGACCAAAATTCCACCCTGACTCTTTCTGCAGCTTTTGAAGTTATCACAAATAAGGGCAGTACCTGATATTGCAAAAAGAAATTAAAGGACTCACAAAATAATCATCCACAGCAATGAAATCTCTTCCCCTGGAAATTTCTCTACCAACACTTCAACAATAAATCTTGTTTGTGTAGGAAAAGTGGCCTCTTCCCACTGTTCAAGGCATCATTGCAAGTCCAGAGAAACAAAGGACATTTGAAATTCCTGCTGGGAGATCCATGCAGGTGTCATTCCTCTAGGATATGTGAGAGGCTGGCACTTCATAGGCTCAGCCACAGACACCAAAGACATTTCTGAGGCTTGAATTTCTTTTTTATTTTTTTTTTTAAATAAAACAGGAAAGGTAATTTCTCAGTTTTTCTCATTTCTTCTTGTTTCAGTAATCAGAAATTTTGTGTAATTATTATCACATCAATGTGTGGATTCTGAAAAAGTTACAATGAGCCAACAACAGTAAAACCCGATCCAGTGGTTCACACCAGCCCAGGTCTCCCAGTGCCCCTTTTCCTGTAATTCTATCAGGATTCAGGTCTGTCAGTGCTTCCACTGCTCTGTCTTGAGAAATAAAAGCAAATATCATTGTAAAAACTCTTTTCTTCAATGCTAGGACTGCAAAGAAAGACTTAATCTCCCTGTTTAAAGACTTCTCTTCCCTGAAGGATAATTCCACATGGCCATGCTACAGGAAGAGAATTATTCTGTTCATTCTTGTTCAGGTATTAGCATAAGGATAGGCATTTTGTAAATCCATCAAAACACTCGGTTCTCCACAACTGTGAGAGATAAAATAGAGCATCCTATTTATTTTTATTTCTTGATTCACAGTCTGGAAGTTTTCTTTCAGTTAAAGCAACCATTACCTCCTCCCTGCCTGTCCCTCCTGCTGTGTGTGTTGCTTCACTCTTACTGTGGGTTTTCTCCAGCATAAAAATAATGGCATTATTTACGAAAATGGAAACTTTTTTGGAAAATGCAAGGTTTGTAAAGCAGATTCTGTCTCAACCATCAAAGGAGCAGCAGGAAGAGCTCACCTGAGCTAGACACAATCATGTTTTCTACTTGACAGAATCACTGTTTGAAAACATGTTTGGGGTTTTTTATTTATTTGTTTGCTTGGGGTTTTTTTTGCCACAGATTAGTAGGAGTACTTTTATTTAAATAGAAAAATCAATAAGGGGCAACTCCTACTTTCTGGAAATATTTCTCTTTCCAAGTTTGTACACCTCAGCTGCATTGCAATGGAACAGTTTGGCACAACAATTTGAAAAAGGAAGTAGTAAACCCTCAATGCAGTAATTAGGAAACAACTCTGTCCAATATCTTTGCATTAGGTTATTACCTCTTTTTTGCTCGGCTTTATCCCTTCCCTTCATGCAAACACAGCCTGCTCATCTCCCTTTCAGACAGACCTTCAGAAATGCCAAGCTGCTTCATTTTAATAAATGCTTAATAAATGAAGCAGCCCATCAGAGCTTTTCCAGTGTCTCAGGGTGTGTGACGAAGAAAGGCAGGATAACGACTGAGCACAGCTGCCAAGAGCTAAACTGGATTTTGTAATCATTAGATTATTCATTTAGCTCCAAAAATATTTATTTCTGAACAGCTTTTCAGGATCCCAAAAGTGTTTCTGAAGAAAAGCTCTTCTACTGCACTAGGAGGGTTTCAGCCCTCCTTTAATTATTTTCCATGAAAAATATCAAAATAACACATTTTTGCGAAAAGTCAGCGACTGATTTTATCAGCTGTGCTTAAAGCAGTGAGCTGAACTCAGAGATTTTATTAGTGGGGGTACCAGGGAATAATGTTTTAATATGATCTGATCAGCTACAGCCTTCCTGAGTTATTCTAATATCAAACACATCCTAAGAAACCAGGCCCTGGAGAGTGTGATTATGAATTAATCCAGTTTCCACCAGAGTTCCCCCATGGAAGTTGCCTTTCTGCAGGCACAGAATTCCCATCCTGAGGGTGACACTTGGAGCTGGGGGGGTTGGATGTAGCCTCCTCCCTCCCTCTTCCCCACAGGGAATCCTTTCCCTCCTGCCACCGGCACCTCCAGCCAGGCTGGGGAGTGTATCTTAAATAAAAGAGCCCTGTGGGATCACCTATTTCCATTTTATGTAGGTGGAGACCTGCCTGTGCCCTCTGTTCTCTTCTTGTGGTTTGCAAACGAAATCACCAACCGAGCTGAGGCTACAGAGAGCTGGACTTAATTGGGCTCCAGATTAAAAGGGCAAATGGTGCTCCCCTCCTCATATTTGCAGCTGTATTTCAGAGCAGCTGAGTTAGAAAAAAATGCAGGTGTGATGTACTTTTAATGATTTCCAGTAATTATAAGGAGAGAGCACAAACAAAGCTGTACAACATCTATTATTTAATGCCTTTGAAGACAAAGACCTCTGGTCCCTTTCTATTACTGTAGCATCTGCTTCAGGTGAGAAACCCTTAAAATATTGTGTTAGCTAATGATTTGTTTGTTTCAATTTGGAGTGACCAAAGTAATGATTTTTTTGTAACGCAGCAAAAATATGTGTCAAATATATATTTATACATATATATGTATAGATTCTTTGAAATCAACAGAACAGGAACATTCCGGGGGTTCAGCCTCTTTGCCATCTCCTCTAGCACAGTGTTTTGGGCTGCTGGAATGAGCCTTTACTTGGATACCCTTCCAAATGAAGAGATGAAACACTGATTAAAATACCGCAACATTCTCTCTATTATAAGATCTCATATTAAAATATGTCATATTATGAGAGAATCACACAGTTGTCTGTTGTTCTGGGTGTAGTAAAATTTGTACCATCTTAATTAATTCCAATCAAAACACTTCATTAGTTGAAATCGCAAAAATTAGAAGTTGAAAATTACTGTGATGGATTGTCCCCAAACCTCGCAACTTCTACCAGGTTTTGGCAAAAGCGCCTTTGATTTAGGATTCCAGCGGTGGCATCAGAGCCGGGAAGAAGGTGCAAATTCCCTTTTACCGAGATTAAAAGGAGGGCTGATTTGCTGTAGATTAATGGTGCGAGTCATTGTCCTTCTTAGCGATTCAGGTTTGACTCCCCCAGGGTCACCCGAGGCAGCAGAGCAGCGTCCCCAGCCCCTGTTTATGCAATAATTAATCTCAGAAGTGACAGGGCAGGATAACAGGCTTACCCAGCGATGACGTTTTAATTCGCTAAAATATTTTTAAGCGGGATTTATTCAGCCAGCACCTAAATATACATCTGAAAATAAAGGGAGCGGGCACCAGGGGAGGTTTGCGCAGGCAGGTTTGTGGCCGTGGACCATCAGGGGAGGGATTTAGGCTGGCACAGAGGCCAGGAAAGCTCTGCCCTTCTCCTTCCAGGGCGGAAAAAACAAGGAACTGACCACGGGTGACCCTTTCAAGCCATTCACCCTGAAAACCACTGAGCTGCTGCGTTGCCCGGAGTCTCTCCCGAGTGCTGAATTCAGCAGGACTTTGCTGTCTCACCAGTGCTGGAAAGGGGATGGAATTTGGGGGGAAAGGATGATATAGAACATAAAGGCAGACTTGTCCCTGATTCAGCAGAATCGCTTTTAGTGCCAACACCAACGATTTCCATCTATTAAACCTTTTAAAGCATCCGAGCAAGCGAGCTCTGCACACACCGCGATCATCAGCGTTACAGAAATTCAATAATAAAAAAATACAGAGAGTAACTTTTTAAAAATAAAGATAATAAAAAACACAAACACGACACACGGTGGTATCTATTCTCATCTTTCCTAATTAAACCCCTTAATTATCAAAACTTTTGAATTGCTCTACAGAATACACTCAAACCCAGATTTACAGTATCTTTCCCACCGCATTTAACTCTGTTTTAATGCGGATTCTGGGTGGCTCTGGCTGTAAAGCACCTTCCTTCCTCAAAGACTCGCCCTTAATCAGCCACTTAAACATCCTCCCATCGCAGGTGAAATGGAGCCTGTGCTCAGCAAGCAGAAAAGCAACACAACAATTTACAGCCCCTTTCGACAACAGATTTACACACAAATAAACCCAGAGGGATCTGCGCGAGCGGAACCCAAGCGCCTCCGGATGATTTGGAAGCCTCGCAGTGTCTTTAAGCACATTTTAATATTAAATTCTTGTGAAACAAAACGCTGATTATTTTTAACCTCTGTAGCTGAAGAGATGAGAGGGGGCAGATGCATTATTGATTTAATCACAGACACGAGAGTAAAAGCGACTCGTATTAGGATTTTATATTGCAATATTCAGCTGCAGCTCGTCATCTCGGGATACAAACACATTCGGCACAAACAAAGGTCATATCCATCGAACCTGGCAAAGTAATTACAGCCTGTGGAACACCAAACGCTCCTTAGGGATGTTTCACTTCAGGAAAAGCTGAATGAGCTGGGAAATCCCAGCAGCGAGGATGGGGTGGCCCTTGGGGTGATACCTTTGGATAGGACGGGTCCAGGAGGGGAAGCGAAGCAGCATCAGCTCGAAAATCCCCTTTAAACTAAATTAAAAGTGCAGACCCCAAAGGGATTCGATGCATTTTTGAGCGTGTGTTACCTTTTCCCACGCCCGACGGCTCCCGAATTCCCAGGCTGGTCTCTCTTGGGTCATTTTTCTTTAAACAAAGTTCTCCAGCATCCACCGCCTGACTCCAGTGCTGCAACGTTTTAAGGAAAGGGGGGAAAAAAACCCCAAATTTAGAACATTTAAATTCAGCAATGGCCCAGCGGGAAGAGGAGCGCGCCCATCACCGCATCCTGGGGCCGGGCATCCCCAAGGAAAACGAGGGATGAGGGAGAGGGGAAAAAAAAATCTCATAAAGTTCCCCGGGCAGCTTTAGGCCAATCCCCTCACCTAATTATGGGAGTATCAACCTAATGGTGTTAATTAATGTTTGCCCCATTTTAATCGATATGTGAAACAAAGCCGATAATGAAGGCAAAAGTTTTCCTTAGCAGGATTTTATTATTACTGATCATTAAAAATGGGGATGGATTAGAGACCAAAGGGGTTGTCAGCAGTCGATGGGCCCTGCCTAAGGACGTCCAGGACTCCTATAATTGAGGCTGAAATTGGTAACTTGGGTTTTTTCCAGCAATTAACAAGAATTAAAACTCTTTTTTGTGATTACCAACAAAATTATCTCCAAACTGAGGGAATTCAGCCTTCTCCCCCAAGGAGGGGCAGGCAGGACCCAGCCGCGACCTCTCCCCACCCTGAAGGAGGAAGCAGCAAAGTGGAGGGTTGATGCCTCATTAAACTTTACTAACGATGGTTTTCCGTCGCTGTTTGTTAAACAAACACCTCTGAAGTGCTGCCCTTCAGAGAACGAGCTGCAGCATCAAACACAACCGGTTCAGGCTCTAATCCCTGCCAGGGCCGTGCTGGGGTGGGTGATATAAACACAAACCTCTCGAGCTGGTAGCAGAGATTTATCCTTAATCTCTGCAGAACTTTTTGCCTATAGTAAACTACCGACTCCTTTGGATTGTGGAGTGTAGATATTTTCTATTATGTGTTATTATAACAGGTACAAATTCTATTAACACATGTGCTTCCTAATACTGTTGCACCCCTCAGAAATTGTTCAGTCACTGAATTTCAGTTCTGAGCCCTCCCCAAACTCTTTAGTTTTCATAGAATCACAGAATGGTTTGGATTTGAAGGGGCTGTCAGGAAAATCTACAGCACCAGAGGTGTATGTCCAACAAGGAGACAGAGGAATCCTGTAACTTTGTTCGAATAAAGGGAGAGGCCACGGACATTTCCCATGGGGTCTCTCAAATTGCCGGGGGACGCTGCCCCTTTTTATCCCAATTCCCGGCCGCATTTCCCTCTCCTTTCCCCATGGCTGAGGTACTTGGGAGGTACAGACGTCCCAAGCCCCTACCACACATTCCCCCCTTGAACCTGTCTTTTTCCCCCAAAGTTCAGAATCTCAGGCTTGTGCGGATTTATCTGTTCAGAGTCAAACAGTCTGGGTTCTGTGACAAACCTGCGGCTGGCAGTGGGCACAGACATTCAGGCTCCTTCCAAAGACATTAACACCCATACCCTCACCCCTCGAATTGTTTGTAAAGACATTAGCACCCATTTTTCCTATCAGGATCTTGAAGCCCATCCAGTGCCACCCCCTACCATGGGCATGGACACCTTCCACTTTCACTGTCTGCCCACTTAAAAAGTCCCTCTCTCTCCTTTTCACTTTATTATTTGCTTTCTTACTGCCTTTTTTTACTTAAATACAAAATATTTTAATTGTTTGGGGGTGGGGTGTTTTTTTTTCTCTTTTAAAACTTTATTTAGCAATAATAGATGCTTAAGTGTCCTTCCATCTGCAAACAGAGCCTGATCTTAACCTGGAACGAAAGGATAATAAACCAGGCAAAGTTTTGGCTGCTTGTCCCCACCGAGGTCTCCTGAGGCCAGATTGCCATCTCCCAAATCCGAGTGGCTCCACTGATGGGGGCTTCACCTCTCCACGGCCACCCTGCAGGACACACCTCACCTGGAGGGTACAAATCCTGCCTGAGTGGGGATTTTATCTCTCCAGAGCACGTGCTTCTCTTTATCTCTGTTTGTGCAGCATCCAGCAGCCAGGGACACGTTCCTGGGCAGGACCTTGAAATGCAACAGTGATATTCCAGCTGGAGGACAGGGTGGGAAGAAGGAGAACACACACAAACAGTGATTTTGGAGGTTTAAGTGAAGGGATGTGTGGAAAGAACATTTGCTGTAAAGGAGAAGTGTAGTTATGGGGCACAGAAATGTTTTATATAAACAAAAATCATGAATTTTAATAGCAAAAGCTATGACTATAAAAACTATAACTATAAAACTATAAAACTATAAGCTATAACTATATAAAAAACTCCTTTCTGTAGCACCAACAACACTGACTCATCCTACAAATGATGTTTTACACAAAGTAAGGTTTAGTGATGCATCATCTCCCCAGCAGCCAGCAAATTGCTAAATAACCCTGACCTTGCTGCCACCAGCACCTTTGGAAAGGCAGAGCCTGGATTTCCCTTCAAGAGTTCACTGCTCTTACCTGGTGCTACATGGTGTGATTAGGTTCAGATAATATCCTAAAGTGCTTCGTTTAGCAGTCAGCTCATGGCATATTAATTAAGGCTTCTGGACAGTTTTTCTCCATTTCAGAGCCTGAGTGGTGAGACAGGTGAGTTAAATCCCCTGTGAAACTCAAATTTCCCTGACCTTTTCCTTCCAGTTCCCAGCCTCCTGTGCCACGGGGCCCTGGGTGACAGCAAACACCCTGTGACAGCCCCTGACCCTCTCCACGGATCACCTTGGAGTGCTCAAAATGCAGTGACAACTCTGGGAGTGCTGAGAGCTTTGATGAGCAGCTCAGAGGCCGGTGGGAACAGCAGCTCCAGCTTTGGCAGGGGCTGGGCAGGAGTGGGCAGCCCATGGCCCCAGTACGGGAAATCACATCCTTGGACAGAACTCTTGCTCCTACAGCCAGAAATTCAGATTATCCAACTGCTCCCCAGCACTGGAGTTACACTGGGAGTGTGCAGAGGCACATATGGACAGCTGGGAGATGGCTCCTGCTGCTCCAGTCATCACATCCCTCTTTTTTTAATTTCAGGGGTTGACAAGTCCAGGTCTGTGTGTGCTCTCCAAGCATCACCCCCCAGTACCACAGCACCAGAGGACAGGGGCTGGAAAACACAAGCAACAACATCACAAAGCTCATTTTGGGGTTAATTTGGGTTTGGTTTTTGTTTGTTGTTGTTTTCTTCCTTGTAAAAGCTCACTTGTTTAGCTATACTGCATGAATCATTTATGAGCAGGCTTAGAACAGCACAAAATAGTCAGGCAATATTCAAATCTCTGAGTCTGCTGGAAATTTGGACACCAGAGGAAGGCTGGGAAGGGCCTGGCCAGGGCCCCTGGCTCTTGGAATCCCTCACAGCCACGGCTCAGTTTGAATCCATGAGTGTCCTTTAAATACTCCACTGGAGGAGGCAAAGCAGGGATGCATAAAACAAATGGAGTCTTTCCAAATATATTTCAGTCTGTGATTCAATTACTGAGTTGATCAGTCACTGGAGTGGAGGGGGGTGAGAGGACAGGAGCAGCTCATGCACCTGGATGTGCTCTGCTGTGCCTGGAGCTCCTTTTCCAGGAAGGGATGAGCAGAGCAGGGGGCCCTGGTTCTCAGTCAGGGACTGCCTTGGCAGATCACAAGTCAGAAACATCCCAAGTGAGCATTTGGAGTTCAAGGAATAGGTAAAAATCCTGAATGAATGGGGATTCTGGATTGCACAGGTTAAACTTGACAGATTTGTGCATAGGGAGTCACAGCTCCAAGCCAAGCTGATGCCTTGGGAAAATTGCTAACAGAATTCTCTGCCCAAAACTCACAGCTCCTGTAACAGGAATTGTGCCAGCGATTTTTCCAAGGTATCAGACTTTGTCCCTGATGCATTTGTACTTCTGTGTGGAAATCCTGGAGGGTCCCAGGGTCTCCATCCAGGCTGATTCATTACCCCACACTGGGACAGGGCAGCCATAAACTTTTTGGGAGCTGACACTTAACACATTTCCTTGGTCCCAAGCACTCTTATTCAGCCTGGGATACCAAATTAACCTGCACAAAACATTCCCTCCTATGGTCACAATTTCATCATCCAGCTGAAGAAAGAGGAGCCTAATAGAAAGCAGTTAATCCTACAGTCTTTCATCTCCTGAGGTCTCTCCCAGACAATTCCAGCACTATCCTTATTAATGCTGTATTCCTCTGCTGGGACAAGTCTTCATTTCCATATCTGCATTGCCACAAGGAGTGATATAATGTCAGGATTTCCCTCCCTCCTCAGGAGGATGCTCCATGGGAGGAAGCTCTAAATAAGTGTAGTAAAGAATTCCCTTCTCTTGTTTTCTTCTTGTCCACTCTATGGCCTCCATGAGAATTGCTGCCTGTTACATGAAAAAATGAAATATTTTACAAAAAAGTAATAAAAACCTTCCAGAATCCTCACTTTATGTCTTTGTAGTCATTCCTTGGAATATGTTTCTGTGGACTATCGGGTTGTAAAATCAGGCTTTGAGCTCAGGGTAATAGCAAGAGCATCTCTCTGTGGTGGACTGAGGTGCTGGATGCTGTTGTGACAATAAGGAGCAGGTAAAATGAGACATTTGGGCTTAATTACAAACTCCCTTTTTGCCTCTAGAGCTGCAAATTAAAAATGTTTTAATTTGGAAGTGGTGCAGTGCCCACACTCTGGGGATGTGTCTGAGCCTCTCCTGCCTCACAGATACAGCATTAATTTAGTTAATTAAATTGTCCCAATGGGTGCAAACCAGAGCTGGGATTTATCTGTTAAGTCACCCAGGACAGAGTTACAGGACACATTCCTATGTTGGACTGGGAGCTTGAATATCCTTGTCCATGCAATGTAATTTTTAATAAAAATCCTACAGAAAAATAAAGATTCATGAAAGGCAAATACTTACTACGAAGGAAAGAATAAGTCAAACATTATGTTTTTATATTATTTTGAGGGAATTGGGGGATGTAGAAGGGATGGGACATTTAAAATTAATGGTAGACTCATTGCAGAATATCCAGCAGCTCCCTTGTAGTGTCCCCTCACTTTCACTGAGGGGATAAAATTAAATCCAGCCCTTGATCCAGAGTTTTTTCTGACCCCTGGCCATGTGGTGATTGGTCACAACAATTCCTCATGTATGAACAGAATCCTCTGGATAAAATCATTCCAGACACTGAGGGCTATAAATGTGTTACAGACCAAATATTTGTGTTTCACTTGGATTATTTAAATTCATGCTCAACAAGGTCTAAAAAACACTCATCTGAAAGCAAGCAAACTGTTTAAAAATGTAATGCATTTCTGAGAGAGTCCTGTCTAGGTATGTTTTAGTTACAGGAGAACATGCCAGTACACAAAACATTCAAAATTTAGTAAAAGTAGGACAGAGAGACAGTGATAAAGGACAAAAAGTGCCAGGGCAGGTACATATACAAGTGTGTTGGAATCCAAGGAAAGTCTGGGGTGTACAACAGCACAGGTATTTCTCAGCATTAATTGCGTTTTCTTCCCCAAAAGATAGCAGTACCTGGAATTTCACCCATGGGCCATTTTCCCTCTGTGCATTTTATGAAATCAGTTCAGGTCAGACCTGACATCACTAAAAAATCATGTTACCATTTGTAGGTATCTTTGTGTCTTCATTTACAATGTATTATCATTTGTTTTGCAATTCTCAGCAGCTCCAGGCAGGACCAGGGAATATTCAGTGGGGAAGTTCAGCCACATTCAGGATGGAGCTGTAACCCGCCCCAGGTAAGGGACTGCTGTGTCTTTAATCTGAATTGTGATCTGGACTCTCTTGAAGTTGTTCAGCTCTTTAGCTACATTGAAATTCACACATTTTATTTCATTATGGTGATTTCTCTCACGAGGAGATTGATCCAGGCTTGGAATGCAAAGAGTGGCAGGACAGGCAGAGAGCAGGGCAGCTCAATTCCAAGCTGCTTTCCCATCTTCCTTTCCTTCCCTAATTCCCTCATTAGCATATTCATTAACCGTGTGGTGCTGGGTCTGCTGACTGCAGTGCTCTCATGCTGGGCATGAAATCATGGAGCTGCAGCTCATCTGAGCCTGGATTAGATTATAAATTAAAACCTTGGGCCACTCTGTTTGAAAATTTCATGGAGGTTCAGCTCTCTCTGGGGTGAAGCTGTGTTAATTTGCTGTTGTTCTGTGTTGTGGGTGTGCAGAAGATCCCATTGCTCCAGAGCTGATGTGCAGAACAAGGGACCTCTCTTTTGCTAATAAAACTGCAGCCTAAATTATAGGCACTGCCATCCTGCTGATGTCCTCAGCAGCAGATCTGTGAGTGGAAGGTGATTTTGGGAGGATCAGGCAGGAAAATGGGATTCACAAGAGAGCCACAGCTGCGAGCTCCAGGCAGTGCTGCCGTGCTGTGCAATCCCACCTGCCCACACCAAGCAGATTCCTTCCACTGGATCTTGCCTTCTATTTGTTCATGTTTTTGGCAGCCTGAGGAGTTTCTGAAACTTTTCATCCTCACAGCAAACACTGGAGAAGAAACCAGAATAACAGAGAATAGACAGAGTTTCCTAAAGATCACGAATCCTTTGGTTTGGGATAGCATGAAGGGAGTGGAATTGTGGCAGTGGCAACTCTGAGTGTATGTATTTCCTCTTGAACAAGGCAGAAGGTGGATGTTGTGCTGTCTCAGAGGTGGGACAACTCTTTTGCCAGGGTTATAAAAGGAAGTGGAGCACAGCAGCAAAGCCACCCCTGCCCCAGGAGCGCTGTTCCCACAAGGATGGGGCTCTCTGTGGTGTTATCCCCACTGGAGGCCACCACATCCTCCTGGAAGAACTCCTGGGCTCAGTGTTGCCCTCTGAGGTGAAGGTTGCAGCCTCTCAGCAGGAGATGGGCTGGCAAAATCAGTTGATGTGTTCGATGAGATGATTCATTTGCTGCTTTGATTGTCTCTGAGTGCCGACAGATGAGCTCGGCCAAATGTAGTCACTTTATGAAGAATCATAAGCTAATTAATCCCTTTTTAAAATAGAGCAGAGCAATTTGAAATCACACTCATTGCCTGTGTAAACAGTGACCACAATTAACAAGGCATTCTTCACTTTGGGGAAATGCACAATTCTGGATAAACGGGGACATATCCAGGCAAAAGTGGTGCTGAGCAACTTCCATCTTTCCAGTGGTCCTGAATTAGTGCCCTTTGGAGAACCGCTGGAGAAATTCAAATTAGGAAATAATCAAGAGCCTTGGTAATGTGTACATATGGTAATATAGAATGTGTTACACAATTAAGTCAATGTTAGCTCAAGGAAAATCTTTGGAAATCATTCACTGCTAATGCAGTGCCAGATTGTGGGACCACACAGCCCCAGATCCAGCCCTGGACCGTCATGGCACAAAATTAATTTGAACTCACACAACTTTGTGCTTGATATAAAGGGGGAAAAGTCATTTTTCTTCACCTAGAAAAATGCAGATTTTTTATATATTTTTGTAACCCAAAGCAGGTATAAATCCCCAGCTCTCAGGTGAATATCCACAGAAAAGCTGGATACAACCCTGGTAGCAGGTGGAGGGGACCTCACAGGGCAGGACCCTGAGCTCAGGTCCTCAGTGTCCCCTCGGGTGGGGAGAGGTGGCAGAGGGACACCAGGAATGGGCTGTGCAGGTTTGCATCTGCCTTTCTGGCTGCCCACTGCACACATACAGTCTGAGAGTGGAAAATACATATTTTGGGGCAGAAAGAACAATTTCCCAGCAAGGATGAGAACAAACTCTCTGAGTGAGACAGTGCCATAGTCCAGTGATCTTCCCCTGGGCCAAAGGCAAATGTTCCATCATATCTTCAAACTTGTCCGACTGATTTGAAAAATAAGTTTAATTCCAGAGCTGTGCTTTTTTTTTCCCCCCTCTCTTTCAGCTGCAGAGGTTTTGTGATTTGTACTAACCTTGAAGATACAAAACAAAATATGTGCTAATGATATTCCTCTCTCCCAGCTGGCGTTGGCAACTCTTTTACTGCTCCACAGGACAAGTGCAAGTACAAATGCAAATACCAGAACCTTGTTGAGAGCAGAGTGTCCCACATTTCAGTGGAACCATTCGAACTACAAGACATGTAATAAAACAGTTTCTGCTCTGAATGAATAATTGAGCTGCTTCTGTGGGGAGGCCTCTAAAGAACCATGTGGCAGAATGTTTTTTGAGGCACTTATGAAAGCTATCCCACCTGGAAACCATCCCACACACAGAGCCCATGTTGCTCTTCCTCTCAGCTTGGTTTAATTGCTCGTTCCGTGGCTGTGCCTCAGCTGAATGGGGAGGAAATACAGCAGGAGACACGAAAAGCTGTAATTATTTTTA
Organism: Climacteris rufus; assembly: GCA_013398175.1. NCBI lineage: Eukaryota > Metazoa > Chordata > Aves > Passeriformes > Climacteridae > Climacteris > Climacteris rufus. The sequence goes on from VZRZ01004559.1 coordinate 823,774, forward strand.
AGGTAGAGCAAGACTTCCGATATCATAAAAGTCCATGGAAGTCACTGGGCAGGTTTTTTGTTTGAGAATTCCTTCCGTACATCGAAATTCCTTCCGAGGATATCAAAAAGAATCTGAGAACACTTCAATGCTTGGTTCTTGAATTAAATGATGCAGCCCCTAAAATCTCACTGCCACATTCCTCACCACACAGCAGGAGCTGTGGGCTCTTGCAGAGGGGTCACACTGCTGGACACCCATCCCAAAATATTCTTCCTTAGGCAGGAAACACCCCCCAACACCTCTGCTCCAAGCCACAGAGACCACAACAGTGTTTTTACATCCAGAAAACATTTTTAAATAAAATAAAACAAAACAAAAAATTCTTTTTCCTTGGGATGAAATAGAGAACAAACCCAGCAGCAGCAAAACCAATTAATACTACTAATAATACTATTAATACTACTACTAATAATAGTTATTTTGAGAGTATTTGTGACATATCAACGTTTCCCAGTGTGAGAGGTTTGTCAGAAAGTGCTGGATGTTCACCACCAGTATCATGACAAGGGTTGAACACCCCTCAGAGGTGCATTAGGGAGCCTGAGTAACACAGAGCCTCCTATTCCCACTCCAGGGTGTAAACTGGGAGTAAAGAACAGGCTTCCTGACTCTGAATATTATTTATGCCAAAGTTAGAGTTAGAGGGAAGAAATAAAAACCTCCACGGATTTTCTTTCCTGAAATACACTCAGGTAGAGAGGGATATTTCACTGTATCCTTGGAGGACATCTGTTTACTTCCAAGGACTTACCAGGGAAACTGGAGCAATCAAGGCAGGGAGACAAATTCCACTATTTTTTCTGAAATGTTCCTAAAATAACTCCTACCCAGAGCATGCAGTGCTGCTTTCAATTCTAGCAATGCAGATGTTTACTTTACACGGGACAAAATTATGTCAATGACAGATTTCTGTTCTCAGGGAGCTCCAGATGAGTGTACAAAACGTGCTTTGGGTTTCCATATTTTCTTTAGTTCATTCATTGCTCTATCACTAAACACTCCTGATTAGCAATCCTTATGCTTAATTGCCCTCTAGCTTGTGTGACTTGTAAACTCTCTGCTTAACACTGCAGTTCCCATCTCAAAGCAACACAATGGCATGGTCTGACATCTGTGATTTACTTCATCGTTATTTCTTTTTTATTTGTGGGGAAAAGGCTGCAGAGACTAGACCTGAAATTTTCCTTTTTTTTTGCTAAGGCAAGCAGTGCAGAACAGAGCATAAAGAAGACCCAGGATATATAAAGAATCAGGATATAGCATTGATGTGTTACAGGGAATCTTCTGTTGTAGCACACACAAAGTTTGAAGAGATTTCAGAGCTGGAAACTGAAAATATTCAATTTTAGGAAGTGAACAATTTAATTCTGGGTTGTAGAAGTTTTGCAGAAGGTATTTGAAACAGAAAAGGGATTTTATTAATGCACAGGAGTTCAGTCCATCCATTAGAGGTTTTTCCAAAAGTCTATCGATGATTTTTGGTGGTTTGGGTTTTTTTGTTTAGTTTTTTGGAATAAGCAAAGCTTTGAGGTCATTTGCAGCCAAGTGCACCTGGATTTTTTACATCTGTCCAGGATTGTGTTACCCCTTTGGATTTTCTGCAGCCTAGGCTGTGATTCCATTTATTAGGGAGCACCAATTTAATTCCCAGCAGCAGCACACTCTGCAGGTAGATCCTTCAGTGAGGCCCCATGCTGAGTGCGGTGCTTCTCAATGTGAATAACGACACCAGGATTTGGGCTGCACTGCTACGGAAATCAGCCATTCTGCTGACCCTGTAGCAGGTTAATAATTCAATTACACAAGAGAAGAGTAGATCTGTAACTGCAGAAACATGTTCTGCAAAGTCTACATTAAAAATAAACAACAAACAACTCAATAAAAACCAAACAACAAAAAAAAAACATAAACCCTTACATGGCAGCAGGAGAACAGCCTCCCTCTTAACAAGCATTTTGTGCAGGATCCTTTCCTTCAGCACTGACACAAAAACAATAAAGATCTCATGTCTGGTTAATAGTTCTGCCTTTAGGGGAGTGAAAAGAAAATTACCCAGACAAGCACAAGCCTTATGGCAAGTTCCTTTCAGGCTTATGGACTCCCGAGATTGAAGTGATTTTTGCCCTCAAATATTTTCTAAAGTATTTACATAAAGGGTTGTCAGATCAGCTCTGTGCCCCATCTTTTAGAGGCAGAGTCTACCAACAGTGCCCCCAGCAATAAAGCTGTGCAGTGCCAGAGCAAGGATGCTCAGGGCGCCTCTGCTCCTGCATCCTTCTTTTTATTTACCCACCTCCTCAGCACTCTCAGTTGCACCAATATGACACATCTGTTTATTGCCACTGCTGCTCTCTGTGTCTGAAGCTGTGCACAAGGATCTGTGTCCTCATAAGAGGAGAATAAATATATCAGGCTGAAGGCACAAGCCTTATCTCCCAAGTTGTCTGGAGAAAACAAAAGCAGCTTTTCCTAAGCTCACACACGATGATACTCCCAGGTTTGTTCTGCAAGTGACTGACAAAGGCTGGAAGAGAGGGAGAGCTTTGTGCAACACTGGATATTTGTAACACGTGTGGAAATTATTCCCTTGTTTCTCTATTGAACCCAGGGCTGTTGTCAGGGCTGGCTGGAGAGGTTTTCCCAAAGCCTTGTGAGATCACAGAAAAACTGCCCTCACTCCCCCCACTATTCCCTTACACAAAGAGCATCATAAAGATCAAGTCTTCTGAGGAGAAAGGTCTCTTTCCACACCACATCCCATAAAGTACCCAATCATGGACACTAATGTGTGGTGTAAAGTTGATTTATTCCCTAGGTACATTTTCACTTGGTGTCTACAAAGGCTTTTAGGAATTTACCTTTTCCCAGGTTTCCTTTTTACTGAAACACTGATGTATTTCTGGGTAGCAATGTGATAAATTAATGGCAAAGCAAAATGCTTTGTTTCATGTCACAAGGTACATAAACAGAAGCCTTTACTCTTTGCCTCTCTAGAGCAAATAAACTTTAAATTTGTGAAGCTCATGGATAAAATTTGAAGTTTTCAGAGAAAAGAGTAGAAAGAAATTGAAGCATTTGTGCTTTTGCAGAAGCTGATCTGATCTTGGGAGAAAGACAAAAACACAGAGGAAAGTGATTTTGGATAGTGAGGAAATGAAGAAAATGAAGGACCAATTCCCTGCTCTGTGGACTCCAGACCCCCTGTGCAGACTTGTTTTTGTTATTCAGTCCCTTGGTACATCCATAGCCCATAATATCCATTTAATATGGTACTGTGAAGTAAATGACAGATTTAGGAGGTGCTGAGACGTTTAGGTAACAGGACCACAGGAACATCTATCTTACATAAAAGAGAAATACAACCCATCCCCGCTGGCATTTTGCTTCTATGTGGGTGGATATGAAGAGCAAAAACATACCTTGAAAAAAATAAAAATCTCTGCCCTCACTCCTTGGAGCTGTTCCCTAGTTGTGCACAGCTCCTTGCCCTACCTGATGGTGGTGTGGATCCAGCACCAGTCCCAAAAGCTGCTGCCCCAAATCCTACAGCTTGTGGTGTCTTCCTCACTCCAGCCCTAGATATCAGTTTTGGAAAGTGTCCAAGTGTTTTCTCCACCCTGGAGCCTGATTTCAGTAAGGAAATGTCTACCCAGGAGACCGTAAATGTTGAGCAGCAGTGGGTGAAGCTCTGGGTCTGTTACAGACCCACCTGAGGAGGAGCCCTGGGAGTGGCTTCCACTTCCCCAGGGTGCTCCAAGCCCCATCCAACCTGGCCTTGGACACTTCCAGGGCTGGGGCACCCACAGTTTCTCTGGGCACCCTGTGCCAGGGCTTCCCCACCCTCATGGTCAAACCCTTACAGCTGATCTACACCAACCCTCTGTTGGTTTAAAGCCATTAACCCGTGTCCTACTGCAACAGGCTCTGCTAAAATGTTGGTCCTCCCACTAAGCGGTGCTTAAAGCAAGCCCCTATTTCAGAATTGGTGCTTTCACAGCATCCTTTGGGATGGAAAAGACCTTTAAGGGCATCGAGTCCAACCTTTACTTTGCTGCAGCCCTGAAGGAGCCGTCGCAGGGCCTGGCGTTCACACTCTGCTTGTGCACTCAGATTTCTCTGTGGATCTGCTGAGCCTGTTTGTTTGAGGAATTTTCCTGCTCAGCAGTCAGGTGCAAGATGCTCTGTGCTGCAAGCACATGCACTTGTGTCATTTCTGCCTAAAAGGTTCACTGAATACCTGACCTTCAGGTGCTGTTTTCTTCTTGTAGCAAGAATTCTGTGGTAGTGTTGCACTGTGGCCCCTGGGGACGTGGTTTAGTGGTGGCCTTGGCAATGCTGGGTTAGTGATTGGACCTGATTGTCTCAGAGGGCTTTTCCAACCTTAATGATTCCACGATTCCAGGAACAGCCTCCACAGTGGTTCTGCAGTCTTCTCCAAGGAAGAGAAGGTAGGAGAACAAGGGCTGCATTTTAGCCACCTACATTTTGTACCTGATCCAGTACTTCATGTGTCCATGAGTCACCTGCCTCCAACCAGGTGTAATCAAATTCCTTTCCTTTCCCCCAGCTGATTTCCTTGATAAAAACGCCCACACTTCTGCCTGTCCAATGCTAAAAAGGTCCTATTAGGATCACTCATAAAAAAATCTATATACAACCTACAAATAATTGAAATCCTATTTTTAGCTTTCTGGATGCATAAATCACTTTTATGCTCAGCAATCCAAACCAGTGCCATGAAAACCTTTGGTCCTGAAGGACAACAAAGAAGGAAGCACATATTCTCCTCTCTTACCTTGGTCCCGGGGGAAATATGAGGAGATGACACCAGAGGTCCTTGATGGACATAAAGCACTTTGACCCATGGAAAGAGTGGGAATGAAATGGAAATTGTTGGAGAGGAGACATTCTCTGGGCTCTCTGGAGATGTTATCCAGGGAGATTTTTCCTTAAGAATCCTACCTAAGGTGGAAGTATTAGATTTTGAAATGTATCTATAACTGCAGGTAAGGAATTATCCATCTGAACTCTAACTGGGTCATAGTTCTTGCAAGGTAATGGAACTTGCATCTTGGAAAATTATGTTTTCATTCTTGCCTTTTTTTTTTTTTTTTGCCCATGAAATGAAGTGAGAATGAATTATAAACCTGGATTTAAGTGGTGACCGAGATGGAGTACAATGTCTGTTTGCCAAGCCAGTGTGTCCCTGCTGAAAAGCAGCCTTCCCAATTAATATGAATTTATTCATTCCCTTATTTATTTATTTATGGCAAGGATTACTTTCTGGAAGCTCCAGTAAAATGTTGCAGCAAATATTGCTTTATTCCCTACCTGGGCTGATACAAAAAGAGAGAGTGGAATGTAAATGCAATACATTATTTATCATCCAAAGGTTAAGTCTAACCCAACTTAACAAAGAAAGAGATACAAATATTTACATTTGCTAATTTGATACTGAAGCTGAGCTGATCGCTGGGGTTCTAAAACTGCCCAAGAACTTATTTTTGTATTTCTGTGGGGTTGTCACTGACATTCCCTGCCCTCTACAGAGATCCCTCAGGAAGATTTGTCGGAGCTGGATTAGATCCTGAGAGCAGGGAGGTTGTTCCAGTAATGCCTGAAGGACAATTAGTGACTGTAGACACAAATTATTGACACAGTTTGGGCTGGAGACCTTCATTGCCCAGAATAAATTTTAGGGGTCTCTATGGACTACCAAGGTCTCTTTGTGGGCTAACAAGGATCTGAAACCATGGCCAATGTGTTATTCAAAAGCTTTTAATATTGTGTATTAAAGTGTTCTGAAGATATTTTTCTAGATTGAGGGAGGAATAGTACATATTTTCTGCTGCCTAAACTATTTTGGTATAAATATCTGGAATATTAGGATGGTTCTTTCCTTTTCAGCAAACATTTATACACTCACTGCTTTCTCTGCAGGGATTGCTCCTGTCTAAGCTCTACATATTGCCATCTACAAATTTCTCTCAAATTCTTTACCTGCAAACCTTTTATTTTTGACCTGGCTGCAGTTGAATCATGATGATTTGCTTTCTTAAATGACATTTTCCATCCAACTATCTTCAGAGCTCTTCTGCTTATTTTTCCTGAAATTTCAAGTATTTCTACTCATGCAGAGCCTTGATCTGGTCCATATTCTGATGTGGATTTGTCTAAGTCATCTACAATAATGACCTTAGGAAAGAGGAAAACAGAGATCTGGGTTTACCCAAAGAAAAGCACCCACCAGTGAGATGCTGCTCCAGACTTCATGAGATGCTCCACACTGGGGGAAAGGAAAGAATAGTGAGGAGAGGCCTCTATTCTGTCACAGAAATTCCTCTGCTTTTACCTGAAAGGCCTGGAAAACAGCTTTTCCCTATCTCCCAGCAAACTGGATGAATTCCCCATGACCGCCATAGTGTCTGATGAGTATTCAAGATTTTGGGATATTTATTTAATTTACTGCACTTACTTTCATCCTTTCTTGCTTGTCACAATAAATCAAAGTTAAAAGAAGTAGATACTGCTATGGAGAAAATTATAATCTTTATTTTAAAAGAGTTTAATAATGTGCCCTAAATTGTTCTGGTGGATCCATAGGCTTTGGAGGAGACCTGACAGTGAGTGGTGACTTGTTGCTCCCCACCACAGGTCTGGCTGAAAGCTCCCCTCCTCAGGGGATGCTGCTGGACTCACCTTTAAATTCAAATCAGATCCATTTCTCAAATCATCTGGGAGCTCGGTCAGGCTCCCTGGCTACATCAAAGGCAAGGCAAACCTTTATCTTCTGTGCTGTTCAACATCATCTCAAAAAAACTTCACTGGGGAAATGTGCAAAAATATCACTTTATGCTCTCAGTTTAAATTTCTCCTTGCTGTGGTGCATTTGCTTCCAGTTGTGGATAACCTTTCCCCAGTTAATTCATATATGAGGAGCTCTTGAATGTTGAATTCTCCCTGTCACAGTGAGTGACACTTGATTTTGGAAACAGGTTCTACTCAGACCAGTGGGTCTGTACTCAATCTGTGACACCACAGGAGGATGGAAAAGGGATGAGAATGAACCCCTCTGCCACAGCCATCCCCCTGTGCACATTTACACTGAATTTCTCATTTCTAAATGAAAAGAATAATTGAAGGTACAGCCTGAGAAAAGATTTTGTATATTATTTTCAACTTATTAAAAAAAAAACCAAAACTCAGTCAACATGACATGAAAATTTGTCTAAGCTTTTGGCAGACTTAAAAATAATAATTAGCTTTATCTCAGAGTTGAACACAATGTTCCATTCAAATCCAAAATTAAAGGCCCTTTTCCACTTGAAAGCTTGCTTAAATATCTACAAATGAAATGAAAATATGTTTAGGAATGTAAACATTGAATTAAAATTATGTTGACTTTATGGCAGGATGTATGGACGTACCCAGAGTTTACTGTTTGTTTTTTGGTTTTTTTTTTTTTTTTTCCTTTTGACTGAATCTATCTGGCAAAAATGAGTAGTTTAATAAAAGTTTCAGATTCCAAGATTTCTGCAACGGTCCATAAGAAAGGTTACACTGATCTTTGATGCTCAGGGTAGAGACGTTAACACAAAAAAACAGATTTCTGAGAATGCTCTTAAAAATATAAAATAGTAGATAAAACCTTGTACTTGTGAAAGACCCGCACTGAGTCCTTCATCAGTGTTATCCCAAGTTTTCAGTGAAAAAGGGATCCATTTTCATATTCTACTCTTGTCAAGCTCTTGGAGCCAGAAATGCTAAACCCCCTGATCCTCCCAGTGCTCCCACGAGCCGCTGGTCATTACAGGGGTCAGGAGCAAGGAAACCCCTGGAAGGAAATGAAGCCACCTGAATCCCTGAGCCAGGAGCTGAACGTGGCCCTGGACTGCAAGGGAAGATTACAGCACTTGTGGTTTTAGTTGGAAGCGAGTAGTTCTGAGGAGATCCTGAAGCCAGGGAAATCCCCAGTGCTGGGTGGCAGGTTTAGTGGCATTAGGGACAGGCACTGCATTACAGTGGCATTATGAAGGAAAGTGCAAACTGAAGGAGAAAATCATTCTGAAATTTAAAAAAAAATTAAAAAATAAAAAAAAATCTGTACCTATTCCAAGGAGCTTGGAAAAGCCACTTTTCTCTGCAAGAAAATATCTGCCAAGTGACAGCATTGATCGTGTTGGTGCCGAGCTGCCTGATACAGCTAAGCCCTGTGAATTTGAACAGTTAACAGCTGGACTAATTAGAGAGCGCAGTATTATTGGGATAACTGATAACCAGGGCTAAGCAAGGTTATTTTGCAAGTAATAGATTTGACTTTGCAAAGAACAGTGGATATTTGCAGAGCTAATGAAAACTGTGCTTCCCAAATTAAAGTGCGAGCAAGCAGGGAAGGAACTGGAGTGCACCTAATTAAAAATGCACACGGAGGCAGGGAGACAGAGTCCAAGGGTAAACAAATGGCAGAGAGCAGATTTGTTTGCAATAAATGCAGGAGGGGACTGGGGGTGCCCAGTCCCGGGGCACCGCTCCAGCCCGGGGATGCGGTGCTGGAATCGCCATCCCCGGCAGTGCCCAAACCGCGAGCAGATGTGGCCCTTCACAGCCTCGATCAGTGGGATGGGTGGGATGTGGCCGAAAGTTAGGCTGGATGATTTTGGAAGCCTTTTCCAGCCTCAGCGATTCCAGGATTTTGCAGCGCTGCCGCGGCTCCGCTCTGCGCAAACAACCTTGGGGCTCCGGGCTCTCTGCCGGCTCCTCACGCGTCACCAGGTCATTGTACAGCTCACAGAGCTGCTCCTTAAAGACTCTGCCTTTTCACATGCAAATGAGCTTTGATTTAAACTCATTAGCATTTCCCTTTCTAAGCTCTAGGTTGAGTTATTCTTAGACTCCTTTCTCCTGGAGGAGCGATGACTTATTTATCCGCAGAGTGACGACCATCTCCCATCTCATCTTCGTCATCCCACGTAACCTTCACAGTTCTCATCAGCTTTGTTGGACAAGGAATATGTCACGGGCACAGCTGTGAGGTGTCTGCCTTCCCCAGGCAGGAGTTGGGATAAAAGTTCCCTTTGCTTTGGTGCTCTGGGTTGGTGCAGCAGGATCCCGGCTCTGACGGAGATGCCCAAAGGTTTGACAGCTCCAGCTGCTCACGCTCAGAGCTGGGGTGGTGTTTCTGGACCCCAGTGTCAGAATTCAAAGAAAAAACTCTCCTTTAACCTGCCTGAGGTTTCATTTTTATTATTATTTATTATTATTGTCTTAGGTTATCCCTCCCCATCTCTCCAACAGGATATTTACTGACACCACACCAATGAAACCACAATATGAGAAGGATATATAAGATAAGGCATCACATAAGTTTTCAATATGACATAAATTGATTGGAAAACTAACCCAGAAACCACATGGAATAAAGGTTTGCTGAGCACTTGCTGATATTTCAGGTTTAGTTATGGGAACCACTTTGGTGTGATGATAGGGATTAGGAATTAGCAAAAGCAAAGCTGTTCACTTTGGATACAGAAAAAATAGGGGTATTATACCAAATAATGAATGGCTGAGAGATGTTCTCACTATCTCAGATTGTGCAAGTGAGGGATCATTGAACATCATCCACTTTAACCCAAGTGGATAAAAAGGAACTGTTTTCATGTAGTGCCTGATTAGTTAGAGAAATCAATTGATGCAAAAAATGGAGACGGATTCCAAAAGCTGGTCATTGATAGGGGTAGCAGAAGCATCAGTCTATAATGATACTATTTTATCTTTTTGTACTTTAATAGAAAGGCATGCATATATTTAGAGCATATTTAGCTAGAAAATTTGTAAGAGACACGAAGCCTCATGCATCTGGGTTTAGAGCCACCTCGTTAATGATTATGAATGAAGATGGAGTGCCTAACATCCCAAATTGGCATGTTCCAGACACCTACTTCTTTCCAAAGCATCCAGTGGCAGCTTCTTGTCAAACAGCAAATGTGGAAATAAAAGACTATGGATCTGAAGGAAGTGAACTCCTGTATCTACACAGGGAAAAAGCTGGCCATGTCCCCACAGCAAACTCGTGTCCCATAACACAGAACATTTGTCAGGTGTGGAAAATGCCAGCAGAAACTGTCTCTTAATATCTTGACATTATTGCTCTGGTTCCTGGCTATAAAAAGTTTCCACATTTCAGGGAAAACTCAGATCCATTATGTTAAAACCATAGGGGGCAATTTATCTTTTCAAGGGATTCATCCCAGCTCGCACAAGAAGTTGAGCTGAAGGTCAAGGGCTGTTCAGGGAGGAGCCTTCAGCCCTGAGTGCCACCTTCCCATCCTCATCATCCTGGAACTGGATCAGCTCCCATCCTGCTCCTTACCTGAACATGTCACCTTTTGCTGGGCATGGACAGAAAACCTCAAAGTTGCTGCACTGAAATGGCTGTAAAATCATTAAACATCTCTTGTTTTCCTTAACCTAAAGTCATTTAAATCATAAAGCTCCTAGAGAGTGTTAGTGGGACTGGAATTCCCAGATGGGATTGTGATTTAATGCAAAATGAAGTCTTATCATATTAAGCATAATTTTTATCATATTAGTGACTTAACAGATTAGTAAATATTGTTTTTCTAAAATCACAGGACAGCTCCGGATATGTAATTGGATTATGTCCGTTCATTTTCTCCATCAGCTTTGCCACACTGCAAAAAGCAAGGATTTGTCATTAAAGTGTGGAAATCACTCAAATTTCTCTTGTAATTAGACTTAGCCTGCCTTTGTTGTGTACACAAATATTGAGTTGGGTCTTCACACAGAAACCCTCTTTCCTTTCTGACAGACACAGAATGAAATCTATGAGAAATAAGGAAAGCTAAAAAGAGATGAATTTTTAAACTCTCTAACTGAAGAGTTCACAGTTCATTAAATATTTTCAGGAGCATTTTAAAATAGTTTCAGGGTTTGTCTTTATAGCTAGTGGAAGTAGAAATGTTAGGATCTTGGGGATTGATAGCTCTTTAATATATATATATAGATATTTAATGGAACTCAGTTAAATCCCACCAAGTTTTTATGTTTGGTTACTTCAGACCAATTTCTGCTGCTTTCCCTTTTCAAAGCCACTGAGACATGAGTTTCTTGGCCACTGGAAAGGTGACTGTGGTTCACAGAGTGAAAATAAGGGCTGAAGATTATGTACACACTCAAGGTCAAGTTTGAAATAGTATAAATCCACCACTGTAGAGCTGTCTTAAAGTTACATTAAAGTTGCAGCTGCTCCTCGTAGTGAAAATGCTTTTTCCATACCCTGATCTGAAGTTTTTAGGGTCACCCTTGCAAGGAGCTTTGCTGGTGCTTAAAGGCTGATCCAGTCCCATAAAATCAGGATGAAGGCTGTTTCTCTCTCTCCCCACAGCTCATAAAATCCACCCCTTATTGACCAAGTGGATGTTACGTGTCAAATCTGACCACCTGAAATACAGGGGGTTTATTACTGCTCTGCTACCAGCAATAGGAACATTATTCCTGCAAAATCTCCTGGATGGAATTACAGTCTATCCAGCAATATAGAGTGCTATGAATTCATGCTCATGGAAATCTCTGAGAGCTCTACTTATACAGAACAAAATTTAGACATCTGAGCTACATTTTCTTTTTCATATCATTTACTCTCACCTACTAATAGCAATATTTTGAATAATTAGTTACCATTCAGCCTGAAGGTCTCAATTTACATTTAACTGACAAACTTTTACAAGGAGCACACTTTTACAGTTTTAAATGTCACAGCAAAGTTTAATCAGGTAAGACAATGCATGAAAATGCTTAAAAATATTTCTAATTGGCAATGCAATTATTCAACTTATTGTGTAAACTGTTGTGGTGCCAGGTACTTTGTCTAAGGCTTTAAATTGAAACTTTCCGAAATGAAAATGGTAAATCCAAGGCCAGGTTGGACAGGGCTTGGAGCAACCTGGGAATAGTGGAAGGTGTCCCTGCCTGGGGGTGGAATGGGATGGAATGTAAGGTCCCTTAAAATCCAAACCATTCTGGGATTCTGTGATCAGCAGGGCAGTGTCCTCAAGGACTGTGAAGCAATTCCATATTGCAGAACTAACCCCACGAGAATGGTGCAGATAATGAGGTGTGAAGGGCTGAAAATGAAAATTTCTGAGGGTGTTGCATGCTTTGGGACAGAGTTTAAATGCACAGAGGTCTTGCTAAGCAGGTGCACTTTGGAGCAGCTCCAAGTGCCAAACCCATCCCACTCCTCTGTGGATGGCTGGAGCCTGACAATTCCCACATCAGCCCGACCACGGGTCTCCTTTCTGGAAGGCACCAGCCGTGGTGTAGCTACTTCCAAAAGCTGTTTTCTCTAAATGTGCTCCTTACTCCATGGTAAATGCCAGGCAGTGCCTGCTGACTGCAGTGGGACTGCTGCTGCCTCATGGGCAGGAACCCCGCTGCAGCTTTGTCTGCACTGCCGGGAACTCCCCCTGCATTTGGGCACTCATCTGCCATCTGGATACAGAGACAAACGAGCAAGTCGGCAAGTCTCACAGGGACTCAGATGAGCTGTGTCTGCAGATTTTTTAAAGGCGCATCCCCAGGGAAGAGCAGGTGCTGTGTGTGTCCCTCTCCCTGCACTCGCCATCAGTGCAGAGAGCCAGGCCTTGAACTGAGAAGAATAATTAAGTGAAATAATCTTTCTTTACTGTGTCTTTCAATTCCCCATTCCCTGCTCTGGCTTTACTCTTCCCCAGAGAGCTTCTTTTTACTGCTAACACTACTTTGGCCAGAAGGCTCCATAAATCACCTCCTGAAGAACCGAGGTATCACCTGTAGCTCTTCCCAGTCATACCCTGTGCAACAGTTCCTTAACACATCACTCCACAGCCATGGCTCAGACACCAATTAGAGAGCAGAATTCAAGCAATTAAAGCAATTTATAATCCCATCATATGGTCTCTTCGAGAGCCAGGGTTAAAAATTAACAAGGGTTCAAACAGAAGAGAAATATCTTGTTTCTAGCGTTGTCACTTCTAAAGAATATAAAGAACATAAGAACAGCTACAGCTGGCCAGGCTGAGGATATATTTAGCAAGATTCTGTTCTGTGGCAGTGATGATTATGGAAGGATTTAATAACCTGACAGGTAAAGAATAATCCTTCCTCCTCTTGGAAATAATCCCTGGCAAATTTTGTCCATTTGGAGCTGTCATAAGGAAAGCATCCAGACTCTGACCCAGGACAGTGAAGTTGATTCATGGTGCTCCCACCCTTTCCTCTCTTCTCCCTGCACTCATTTCAATGCCTCTGCCTGGAGAAAGGTGATAACAACACTTCCTGTATTCCATGTGGGCTTTTTTTTATTTCCAAATCCTATTCTCAGGATACAGAAGGTCCTTGTGAGTGGAGAGCACCTCACTCAGCTACTCGAGGGTCATGGCAGGATGATGCTCTTGTAACAACACAGTAAAATAATAGCAATAATAATACCTCTTTAAAAAGAAAAAGATAATCAGTACTATATTGAAAAAATCTGCTTTTCTTCCCTTTTCATCACTGCTCCCTTTCCATGCTCCCTCATTCTTCTCCTCCCTGCCAGCCCTGCAGAACATGAAATGGATTTTCCCCCCTCAGATGGGAGCCTCTGCCAGTGGATATTGCTGCTGTGGAAGGCTCTTATTTCAAGGTGCTGGCAGGTATTGTAAGACAGAGTTGAGCAAGTGAGTGAATTCCAAACTCACAAAATTACATGCCTACAGCACATAATATGGTTAATAAAATGGAAAAATCGAAGCTCTAGTCCCACAAGTTCTCTCTTTTAAAGCTCAGACACCTTTAGTTTATGAATTAGTAAGCCTTTTTCATTTCATAGTCCAGAGGGAATCACTGTTTGCTGCCCTGCTCCTCACAGTCCTGCTGTGCAGTGCACACTTATAACTTTTATTTTAACCTTCTATATACTTTTAATTGCATTTGAGGAAGAATTCTGCTTGGGAAAATGCTGTTCTCTTCCCTGCCCGACAGCAGTGGGCTTTGAAACGGACAGAAACATCATTAAAAATTGGAATTATTTTTGGTTCACACATCGATCATTTACAAGGTTTTAACCTTACTGTGCAGCCTGTGAGGTGTGTAAAGAGATGAAGGCAAAGGCAGTGCTTCTCCTGCATTTCCATGAAGAAATTCAGGTGGAATTTCTTCCTGGAAAGGGTGGTCAGGCATTGGAACTGCCCAGGGAGGTTTGGAGTCCCCATCCCTGGAGGTGTCCAAGGAAGGCCTGGATGTGGCACTCAGGGCTCTGGGCTGGGGACAAGGTGGGCACTGGGGACAGATCTTCTCCAGGCTTAAAGGTTCTGGGATTCCTGAATGTCCCAAGTGGAATATCCAAACCACAGCAATACCTGGGGTTACTCTGCATGCATTGAACACATTGGGAACACATTAAGTCAAAACCTGCTTGTAGTCAAATTTTGTGGAATTGTAAATGTTTTCCTGAGCAGAGCAGCACTAATTCTGTCCCATCCCTCACTCCCGTGCCCGAGTAAGTGCCTGGATAAGTAATATCTCTAATCATTCTAATAAGAGGCTGTATCAATACTTTCAAAATGACTAATAGTGTTTAACTCCCAGATCCTATTTATAAATGGTTCCCACTTAACACATTGTGTAGTTGACTTTAATAAGTACTTATGGAAGGCTTGTGGAGCACAAACACGTTGCTTAGGCTGAGATCAAATAGTTCTCCAAGGAATACTTGCAACAATGAGTGCTTTGGCTAATGACAGAAAACATACTTTTGTGAAGGCTTTGTTTACACAGCCCTCCAATTTGTGCTGGAGTTGGGAAAAGACTTTTTCCCAAACAGGCAAACCCTGGAGGAAAAGGTCTGAACTTGCCTTTTTTTGGTCCATTATGGAAGTGCATTCCTGACTTGGGGTGTTTTAGAAACAAACCACATCCTCAGCTCCTCGCTAAGCAAACGGGGCTTAATCTCTCTGCTCTGATCTTGGCTGGGCTCGGGAGCACCGAGGCTGGAGCAGGTAAAGGTGTTTAACATGTTCCACATGTCAGGGCCTGGATTCACCTCCCTGCCTGACATTTGCTTCTTATCTCTGACAATTAGTTGTGCTCAAATCACCTTGTTTATTCTATTATCATGGAAGGCAGACAGCTCTGCACCCAGGGTTCTGCAGCAATCTCACTTTCTGCCTCTACAGTGCAATGTAATTTATTAACCCTTCAATTGGTCATGTTCTGAAATTTCTGCTTTAAGATTTTTAAATGTAAAGGCAGGGATTTCTTTTTTTGCTAAGATGTGATCAGTGATACCCCAGGGATATGTACTTTGTACAAGATTCATTTATATATGGTTTGTAAAGTTGATGAATGTCTTGGGAATCCTTATAGAGACTACATAGATGGAAGATATATAATGTCTGTTATTACTACAGATAGGGTTATCCAAAAAATTGAGATTACTAAGAACTCACCTAAAAATGTGCATAAAAATAAAATATTTTGATTGAATTAGTGATAACAATTTTCCTAACAAACCCTGGTCATTTTTCATTTTGATTATAGTTTTTCTCCACCTTTCACACCTGCTTTTCATGATGAATTGTGGCTGTTGCTCTGCCTGCTCAAGCTCTGCTGGAGCCACGTGCATTTGGGATTCGCAGTGGTTCATTTTGAAAGGAGTTATGTGAAAATGATCCTTATATGTTTGCAGTGAAAATTAACCTTGAAAGAAAAGTCACCACAATCTGCATATATCTGATCAGCTATAAGTCATGGGATCATGGAATGGGTTAGGTTGGAAGGGAGCTTTGAAGATCACATAATCCAACCCCTGCCATGGGCAGGGACACCTTCCACTGTCCCAGGCTGCTCCAGGCCCCTCCAACCTGGCCTTGGACACTGCCAGGGATGGGGCAGCCACAGCTTCTCTGGAAATTCTGTTCCAGGGCCTGCCCACCCTCCCAGGGAACAATTCCTTCCCAATATCCCATCCAGCCCTGCCCTCTGGCACAGGGAGGTCATTCTCCTGTCCCTCACTCCAGTCTCTCCCCATCTTCCCTGCTGGCTCCTTCAGGCCCTGTTCTGACTGACTTTGCCTGGTACAAGCTCCATCACCCTGTTCATTAATAAATTCAGCCCTCCCCATCCCTCCTGGTTGCTGCATTTTATAAATCTGTTCAATATTCAGTACTGGGTTTATTCTTCCCCTCGCAGGCTACAGTTCTACATACAGTCAAATTTTAAACTTTTTTTTTCCTCTGTTTAGGTGAAAAGGTTTTATTTCTGAAGCAGCCATTATGTTGAGAGAACAGATCAGGCTTTAGATGTTGCTCATTAACACCTGCCTATTAAAGTGTACATTACACAGCAATGCAGAGGCACCACAGAGCTCACTCTGAATATTCCCTCTAAGAAGGTTTTTTTGGGGTGAATTATAAGGTTTGCTTACAGTTTAATGCTTTCAGCTCCATACTGCTGGTCCCTGTAATAAATGCAGCCCTGGAGGACTCCTCTGAAGAGTAACTTCATTCCTTAACTCTTGACAAGAATATGATGAGTCCAGCATTGAGCCGTGGAGATGTTACATGATTTTTAGACATAATGTTATTTTAAAATATGCATTCATTTACATTATTCAGAACTGCTAAACTTTATGGTCCTCATCCTGATGACCTTTACTTCTAATTTTGAAAAACTTTGCTAAAGCAGATTTGAAAATTCACCTGATACACACAATGTGGCACCAGTGGTGGAAATCCTGCACTTGCTTCCACCCTTTCAGCTCCACAGATTTCAGCCCCATTGACTTTAAATGAGAACATTATTAATATTATTAGTGCAGAGGTTGCGATATCTTTCTTTTTGCTAATTAAACTTTTCCAATGTAACACATCTCTCTCCCCCTTCATTAAAGCCCCCTAAGAGGGTTTCACAAGTAGAGGAAAACTGATCAGAGGAGGGAGCATAACTCACTATGGGTCAGCCTGGCAGGATGGTGGGACAGGACACAAGCACCAGCATTTACAGGAATGACTCCTTTCCCTTCACATGGAGAGAAGTTCCTCTGAAATCAACAGAAATTTTTCTACCTGACAGACTTTTTCTATTGCCTGACATAAGCTTTGCATCAGTCCTGGAGTAAAAAGCAGAAATCCAAAGGTAAACAATGTGTGAAAACAAAATCATTGTGAGGTGACATTAGATGAGCAGAGAACAGAGATGACACCTCTGATCTGAGCCTTTCCAGAGCTCTTCAAAAACCAGCTCCTGCATTTGCATGAAAGTTGCATCTCAGGTAAGCTTCTAAGACAACACCACACAGCAACAAAGTGATTGCGACAGTCCTGACATCACTTTGAAAACACTCAGCCTAATTCTCTCAAAATCTGACAATTAATTGAAATTTGGTTACTTGCAATCACTGGAATGAAAGCAAAAAGGGGGAAAGTGTAACAAGGCAAGGCTGGTAAGAAATTGCAAATCCTCTGTTCTGATTCCTTCAGAGTTGATAAACCTTTTGGAAGTACCTATGAGTCAAATGCCCATGGAAATACAAAAATCCCAAACCACGTCAAATCCCCGGGAATGGTGATTCCAGCTGCCTGAGGTAGTAAGGAAGCATCCACAGACTGGAAAAAGCTGGATAAATCCCTCCCAACACCACATGCTGAATTTCCATGCACTGACTGATCTTTGCTCAGCAACTGCAGAGGGAGAAAAATGTGATTTCCATAAAGGAGAGACTGGTGTCTGCTGGATGGATCAATCCCAGGAGCAGGGAGAGGGATGGGGCATTGCTGAGCACTGCTTCCACACCTGGGGGCTACAGAAGAGAGCTGAAGTTTTTGAAATGTACAGAAGAAATAAAGAGCAGTTAAATTTCTAGGAAGTTAAAGATTTTTAAATGACTTCTAAGGCTGAAGTTTTGCTCTCAAGGTCAAAAGGCCCCTGCACTTGCCTTGCAGAAGGATGGCAGAAATTTTAATTGCTGGGTAGAAAAAAAGCCATTGTGAGAAAATAATTCCTTTCCTCCTTCAGATAAATCAGGGCAAATTCTGGAGAGCTGTGTTTGAATGTAGCCAGGGGAATTTAAATTAGAAATAAAAAGGAAGGTTAAAGGTCCAAAACAAATCTCCAAGTGGGAGGAAATGGTGGTGTCACTCACTCTGAGGCAACCTTCAGTGCATGGGACAGCAAAGAATTTGGGGTTTGCCTCTCTAGTCTCAGCTCATTCCCAGCTTAAGCGTAGCCTACAGACAGACTTGATCTGAAATCTTTAGGGACCACCTGGCAGTGGAATATCAGGTTAAAAACAATGACCTGCTGGACTGTGCCTCTGTGGCAGTGGAGCTGAAAGAGCCCAGCTCAGTCTCCTCATCAAGCTCTAATGAGAGAAATGGAATTTGCCAAATTCATGGCTCTTTCTTAATAATTTGGACCATTAGCTGCTGAAATAAAACACAATATGTGAAAAGGAAAACATTACTCCCTGAATAAAGCAAACACACTCTGATTAATTTACTTTCTTTCTGAGTTGACAGCAGAGGTCAGCCAGGAAGACAACAGAAAATCACATTTTCTCAGCTTGGTTTCAGGTTGTTTAGGGAGGTCACTCTGAGCAATCACCCACCTGGGCACTGAAATGTTACCTCAAATTACTTGCAAGTCCTGATCACTTTTTATCCAGGTGGTTTGTTGTCACATCATGGAAACCAGCGGCACTTTTTCACCTTTGTAAATATTTTTCCTGAGACACTGGATTTTATCTATTTCTTTTTCTTCCATAGGTTTTCACTCTATTATAATTATAATAGATAATTGCATTGTGAAGCTGCGGCTGCCCCATCCCTGGAAGTGCCCAAGGCCAGGTTGGATGGGGTTTGGAGCAACCTGGGATAGTGGAAGGTGTCCCTGCCCATGGCAGAAATTTGGAACTGGAGGACCTTTAAAGTCCCTTTCAACCCAAATTATTGATTCTATGAAGTGGGGGGAAAAAATGGAAAAAACATAAGAAATATAAAAATTACCTTTAATTTTATAATATTTATGTGTACAGAGAAAAACTTACAAAGAATAAAGATGTTGCTGGTTAGATTTTCATTGTCAAACTGTGTTTTCTCCAATGAAGAACAGCTTTATTTAGACACATTTAAACAACATGCCCTTTTTTCTGTTTTTTGTTTGGTTGGGTTTTTTTTTGGTAAGTCAATAAAAAAATACCAAGAAAAAATATTTATTTCATCATTATAAACTATGGAACTGGGTGGCTTATTTTTGTCACTTCTGCACTGCAGCAGAGAGGGCTATTTGTAGAGAACCAGAGCACTTCTGTGATGTGGGTGCTTTTAAATAGCTTAATTGCAAGGCAGATGGTAAGAAACACACACCAAAAAATAAACCTTGATGAAACAAAACCCTGCATAAGGTGGAAAATTGCTTGAGGACTGCTCTGGTCTCGCAGGGAGAAATCTTTCTATTTGTAGCTGGTAACTGGAAACTCCAAGGCTGTGATTAGGCTTTAATGTAGAAGAGGTAACACGATGTAGCTGATGAAAACATGTCAACACAGCATGAGGAAAAGAACAAGGAGGCAACTTTTCCCTCAAATGAAAAGTTTCAGATCTTCAAACACTCTCTGACTTCAGTAGCACCAACTGGGGGGGCAGCTTCAGTATATTCAGTATATCCAAAATATGTTATCAAATTTCTTCAAGCTCGTTAATGTTATGTGCTGCATAAAATCTCGGTTTCTTCATTAGGTTCCCAGGTTTATGTCTAATATGACACCATGGGGGAATTTAGCACGAGACCAAACACAACCTGAAGATATTGGGGAACTGGAGCAGCTCCCCTATGGAGAGAGGCTGGGAGAGCTGGGGATGTTCAGCCTGGAGAAGAGAAGGATGTGTGGAGACCTCATGGCAACCTTCTAGTGTCTGGAGGTGCCCACAGGGAAGCCAAAGAGAGACTCTGCATCAGGAACTGGAGTGGCAGGACAAGGGGGTGGGCTTAGACTGGAAGAGGTTTGATATACCGAAGGAATTGTTCCCTGTGAGGGTGGGGAGGGACTGAAATGCAATTCCCAGACAAGCTGTGCCTGCCCCATCTCTGGAAGTGTCCAAGGCCAGGTTGGAGCAACCTGGGATTGTTGCCCTGACTTTTGCAGTTCTGGATGTTATCATTCTTTTGTAACTGGCTCTCAGACATTCTTTGTAAACATAGCCATGTTATTGTAACAGTGTCTTTTTATTCACATTCCTTTCTCTGGGGCACAGAAGTTTGATGGGCATTTCCTTTGACCAGTGTGATTGAGGGGAGGCTCTTTGTCTCCTCCAATACACAGTGAATTATAAGGCACATATAGAATAAAGACGGGCAAGGCCCATGGCACTTGTTCCTTGATCTCAGCAGGTGTCTGTCTCCTTCTTTTGTGTCGTTACTGTGACACTGGGACAGTGGAAGGTGTCCCTGTCATGGCAGGGGTGGCACTGGATGATCTCTAAGGTCCCTTCCAACCCAAACCTTTCCATGGTTCCACAATATCGAGGACGCTGTTGGTGCATCCCTCAAGGTGGAGCAGGGCCACAGAGGTGCAACATCTGGTGGCCTTATGGGGAACATTGAAAGCTGCCAAAAAGGGTCTCAGCTCCAGCTGTGCTCTCTGCTTTAACCACACTGGTGATAATTATATTATAGGTATGGATACAGGGGTGCTCCGAGCCAAATAATGCAATAGAGAAGACACCAAAACACGACAGGAAAGCAAGGTCATCCATTACTCATCCTACACCAGACTCTCTGAGATTCCAAAGCTAGGACTGAAATTTCAGCTGAAATTGCACCTGCTTGCAGGCAATGTAAATGTTCAGAGAGGGGAAAATATAAATTATCCTACACTGCAGTCAAGAACCACAACGTTGATAGTCCCCAAGGGATTTCACCTCAGCCCAGGCAGGGCATTAGGAGTCTATTACCCATGTACTGAATCAGTAATCAATGAAAAAGACAAGGTATTTAGCTGACAGATCATAATAAGCACTCCAAGAAAAGCAGTGGCGTTTTCATATTTCTGTGGAACAAATGTAAGACCAAAATAAAAAAAAATCTGACCTGAAAGTGAAAATTCAAATGCAGGCTCATTAATCTTTTTGGTGACTTCAAAGTTTTTACAATATCTAAACTGTAGGTGTGGGGAGGACAGATATCTGGTTTCTGAGGAGTCAGAATTATCATTTTAAGGACTTTTTTCTACTACTTCTGTTTCATAGACTCATAGAATGGTTTGGGTTGGAAAGGACCTTAAAAGACCATTTTATTCCAACTCCTTGCCATGGGCAGGGACATCTTCAAGTAGACCATGACTAAATCTAAGTAAATGGCAAAAAAATAAAAATAATGGCAGCATTAAAATTCCAGATATGGGCTCTGTGATTAAAATGTTGCTGTTTAAGGAAAGGAAAATAATTTTACATTTGGGGGGAAGGAATAAAGGTAAAACATGGACTCAGATATGAAAGGGATCATAGATCCCCTAATAGGCATATTTAAAGAATTATTGAGATCATTATATGAGAGTTTGACCATTGGCAGGGGAATTTAAGAGCTCTTTGCAGGGTTCTCCATCTAAATTTCGTGACTGCCAGATCCTAATCTCAGGTCCATGTCATGCCTTGTTTGTTCCATGGAAAACACTGCTGTGATGCTCCCTGCATACCCATTAGCCACATTTTTTTCCCTTCTTCTCCTGAGATTCTCCTGAGATATATTGCCCTTCTGAGATTAAAATCTAGACCTAAATCTCCAAAGCAATTACATAGACAAAAAGCAGCCATCTCCTCCTGCTCAGGGAGTAGAAATCTCCGGATCAGGAAGCGATGGGAGATTATCAGCCCCGGGAAAAGGCACCATATCCTGCAGGAGTGATCAATAACTGGACAAATATTCCTACCTTGATCTCACTCCTCTATAAAGCTGTAGGAGTTTGTTGCAGATTTGAATGGAAAGACAATTGGGCAATATAGATTTTTCCTTCCCCTTGGGAAAGGGTGTGTTTAAGAGCCAAAGCAAAACAAAGGAGGGGTGGAAACAGCAGCCTGGGTTTGTTTTCTTCTTTTGTTTGAAATAAAATGCTACTGATTTTTTTCGTCTTTGAATACTTTTTTTTTGCAAAGTTTACTGAATAGAAACGAGTAAAGAGGGAGAAAGAAGCTGTTTTTGAGGCCCTCAAGAACAGGATTTTTGGAAAGTATTGTGCCTGTTTATATTTAATGACTGGGAATAACATAAAAATGAATTCATCATTTTTTTACAAAGAAAATGTTATAATGAATCAATCCTAAATCACTTCATACTGGCTGCGCTCCCACATGCACTTAAACAAATCATGGTGCCTGAGTTCACTACATTGGTATTTATTACTTATTTTAAAAGGCAGGAGGCAAGATTTTTAAAAGATTTCATGTCATTATGATCCCACAACCATCAAGAAGTGAAGAGATTTTTTCCCACCGCAAAGACCCAATTTCAAGCTAAATATGCACAGCAAGAAACTTTGCCTACAGTGTCAACAGAGCTGGGATTTCACTGAAAGCAGTCAATGAACTCCTTATTTTCCAAGGTGGCTATTCAATTGTGATGGCAGATATCAGCATGTCTCATGCCTAATTCATGCCTGAAGTTGTTCAATGAATTTGGGTATTTTTAAATCATAATTGCACATAGGAAGTGATGGGTAAACTGTGGTCTGTGTAATGTCTTGCCTGTCTAACACAAAGCAGGCTGGATCTTCAAACATTCCAACATTCCTTGTTACTGCTGACATGAATGGATCAGAAACAGAGATACGTGGGAGGCTGTGGACCAAAATCACTGCAGTCTGGGTAGAAAGTAGTTTTTACTGCATTACAGAAGAAGAAATTGAGCAAACTTTTTTTTTTTTTATATCATTACCAAAGATTACAGAAGACAAGAAGGTCAGAAAAGGATTAAAATAGAAGAATTTAAGAGTTTTATCATTAGCCACATTTCTTTTATGCTATTAAAAGCAAATCCACTGAGGTTAACAAAAAGTGTTGTCTATGAAGTTTGCTTGATTTTAAACAGCAATAATTAAATACTGCTGTGTTTGTCTCAAGAAACAAATCCTTCTGAAGATCAAATACCTCTTTTAAGGTATAGAGGGGATTAAATGCCATTACAAAAGTGTTCAGTAACTCTATTTGGAGCCATGAATTATGCAGGTAGAAAAAGACCTATAGCAGAAGTAAAACCCAAAAAACCTCCAAATATAGGTGGCATTTATAATTTCAGGTACAGAAGAATGCAGCCCCTGTTGCATATCACAGCACTTGGTTGCAAGTGACAAAGTTATAGGATACTGCAGCAATAAAAAGGGAAATTTAGATTTGCAGTAAAAGAATTGAAATGGGTTTTCGTCTACCAGGGCCCTCAAAATCAGCACTGTGCACCATTTCCACTAACAAATGGTTATTCCACGAGGCAATAGACATTTTGATGTGCAGGTACATTATTTAACATTATTGAGACGGAAGTGAGGCTTTGCTGGAGTAAAAACTGAATCAGCTCTTGAATGTCTACAGGAATTTGTTTACTGGTTACCTCCTTTAACTTTCACTCTGGATTCTGTTCAATATTCAGCAGGTATTTTAAACAACTCCTGGTTTTTATTGGAGGAGGAAATAATCAGTGGGCTCAGAGCAGACATGTGAATTCTGTGCTGTGACTGTAGCTCTGCCAAACCACCATGGGAAAACATTCCATGTTGGTGGTTCAATGCCTGGTTACACTTTGCCCTGGTTCTTTTGGGAAAAAAAACCTCCTAGAGATCCAAATCCAGAGTCTTTCACCTGGCAGAGCCAGGTTTCTCCTGTAAAACTGAGACTGTGGAAGATTCCTATTTCATGGGCATATCATGAAGATAAATAACACTTACAAGGTGTTTTGATGTGCTCATGGATAAAGTCTGTGGAGTGCTCTCAGTAATTTTATTTGGATTCAAACTGGAGCTTGATTTCCTTTCCTAAAATTTATATTTCTTGCAGTTCTGTTTAAGTTTTCCAGAGGGGGAAAAAAGAATTGAAGATTGTAAACCAAGAAGAAAGAGTCTTAAATCCTTTGATTATACTTTTGTTATAATGGTGAGGACTATCACCAGAAAGGAAGGGTTTATTACTGAAATATCATTAGCTGCTATGACTGAGGTGCTTAGGACATGCTATAAATTTCTCTTAACTGCTGCTGATCCTTAAATATAATCCACATCTAAACCTCACATCTAATCAGCCAACTAATCAACTTTTTAATCAACATTTCACAAGTAGTCTTGACCTCCCTAAGACCACAGCTTTATCAATGACCCCGAAAGGCACTGAAACAAGATTTGAAAATCCTAGGCAGTATAGGAGACTCAGAGTTTGGATTTTTATTCAGTATTTTGACCTTGAAACCTCTGGATTCATCAGACTTGTCAGTGACAAAAGTAAGATCAAGTCCTGGGCACCTGGGGACCCCATGGCAGTATTCTTTCATTTTCCTAAGGCACCAAAGGCAGAGCTGGCAGCTCTCCAGCAGTGGGATGGTCCCAAGGGATGATCCCTGAAGGCTGAGGGGTTTTCCACGGTGTCTGAGAACCAACATCCAGCATCCCTGGCAGGATGCTCCCCGTGGGTTTGGTCCCACATCTGGATTACTGCTCAGAGCCTGCAGCTGCTCCTAAAGGAATCTGCTCCAGGGTGGGGTGTTTTACTCTGGGGATGAGCCCAGAGCCTGAGAACTGGAGATCTGGAGCCCAGGAAAGGGGGAAAGCCATCCTTGGGAGTCTCATGGCAGCTGTCCCTCAGCTGGTTGGAGCTCCAGCCAGACAAATTGGATGTCAAACAACTTGCTTTTCACACCAGCATCAATAGACACATTTGGGGTTTTTTTCTCCTGTGGGATTGAGAGTGGCAAAACCTATTCATGCTGAGCACTCAAGGAAAATGTGACTCCATATGGAAACGTCCTCTTTGTTCAGCTGCAGCTGCAGGGCTGGAGCACACTGCTCTCACAAAAGGCTCCAGCTCCCATCCCCAATGGGATATTTCCCAGTCTTTAGTCCTGCCTGGTGCTGATTGCTGACCTGGACACAGGTCTGGTGTTTAAACAGATTAGTTCCTCAGAAACCAGTGGAGGATAATGAATCTAATTCCAAGAATACAGCAATGCACAGACACGCATTTCCTCCCTCCTGTCCATTCATATTCCAGGTTGGACTGAATAGCCCAAAATGTGTTACCAGTCCTAATTGCTCTCTAGCCCACCATTACTGTCAGTCAAACTGGGTTTTTACTTTGTGTTTATTCTCACCAACACAAAGCAGCAAAACACACCATTTCTGCCCTCAGCAACATTGAGAACAATAGATTTAATTCCACTTTCAATATTCAGTTCTAATTTTCTACTGGTGTCAGAGGAAGTTTGAGTAGTCAAGAGATGTTCCCCTTCCACTGAATGAAAGGATGTGCTGCTTTGATGAAAATCTGTGGAAAATCTGTTGTATTCCTCAAGGCAATAGGGAACCTACTGATCAATATTAGCTGAAGATTCCACACCGGGACAGGCACCCTTTGTGGTGACAGTTATGACCTCCATAACACTGACCTTTTCCTGAACAAGGCTTGCAGCACAGATCCAAATTACAGACATTTATTACTGGAGATAAAGGAGAACATCCATTACTGGGGGTAATAATAAACAGTTTATCTGTTATGCACACAAGTCTTTGTAAGGGGATCCAGAGAATCCTTTGCCAGTGATTTCCAGGGAAGCTGGATGAGGGAATCACTGGCAGGGATCACAAGTTCACCACTCAAATCTGTGACCTCCAAGGGCTTTTCTTACCAACACCTTTGGAAATATTTGATCCTCCTTCTCCTACTGACATTTCTTTGCCCTTCCCACACCATGCCCATAACCACACTAATGGTCTCTATGTTTAAGTGTTTTGCTACTGAAACTTCAGAATAAACACACTCCATTTCCTGAGATGATTTTACTCTTACACATCTTAATTTCACTCCAAGATATCAACAAGTGCAAATAAAGGGTTTAATTAAGATTTACCCAATGATAGCTTGAGTGATCATCCCCCGAGCTAGTTATAGTCATCTGGTGTGTTCATAATGACGAATTTTTACACAGGGGCTTTAGAGTGGCCTCTCTTGTCCTACCTCTGCTTGGTACCTTTAGACTGCCCAGAGAAGCTGTGGCTGCCCCTGGATCCCTGGAAGTGTCCAAGGCCAGGTTGGATGGAGCTTGGAGCACCCTGGGATGGTGGAAGGTGTCCCTGCCCATGGTAGGAGTGGCACTGGATGAGCTTTAAGGTCTCTTCCAACCCAAACCATTCCTGTTGCTTCAACCAGGGTGGTATTAATAAATTAATAATTAGAAGAATACACAGAGTTTAAAAGATTGAGCACAAGCTATTACCAGAGATATACAGACGATAAAAAATGCTGTTTACCAGCTGAAATAACAATCTGGCTGATTTAGGTTATCAGCTCTCTCATAGCACAAGACAAAATTAAAATGAGCTACTGTGAAGTTAATTTGAGATGTTTGTTTATTCACTACAGTTTATGCACCAAGAGGAGAAAAATTGGTGGAACAATTCCCATAAGCAAGTTAAAATAACTTGGTGTTAAGGAGATAACAGAAATCTCTGTGTGGAAAGGGATCCTGGTAAATCATTCCTGTCTTCTCTTGGAGAAGTAGGCTGAGAAGTTGGGAGATTTTGTCCAGGATTAGTTGCACTGATATAAGTTAAATCAATGCTTTTGGGATTTAAGTGAGGGTAATAACTCCCTGTGCTATTTCATAGAGTGACAGAATGGTTTGGGTTGGAAGGGACCTTAAAGGGACCTTAAAGACCACCCAGTTCCAACCCTGCACCACATGTAGGGACACCTTCCACTAGACCAGGTTGCTCCACGTCCCATCCAGAGGTTCTTCCACATTTCAGGTTGAAGTTGCAACATTTTTTAAAAATAGACAGTGCAGAATTGACTGTCTTGGAATGTATAATTTCATTAAATAAGGCAGAAATGCAGGGACCAATTTTTCAGAATAGCAGTGGCATAGGCTGAAGGCAAACTGTTCAAGGACAAGGATCCTTTTGTATTTCAGTGCTCAGTCTTGGAATGAAAAGGAAAGGTCTAGGATCAGGCTCAGTAATAGAAAATATCCCTTTAAAGGATGAAATGTCCCTCATTTAATAAAATCATTAAGGTCTGAAAAGACCACCAAGAGCAAGTCCAACCTTTCCTCATACATATTTTGCCTCACAGTTGCAAGTGCAAGTTTATGGAAGAAGCACCACAATTTCCAAGGAATGTTTCACATAATTGCTTTATCCAGTGCAGTTCTGTACAGGAAAATGCACATCAGCCACAAGACAAGCTTTTCTTTTATGCAGATAACACAACCAAGCTCTAACCTTGCTGACATTTAGGGGGTTTGATCACTGGCACTAAATGCTTAACAAGCAGAGATTTGATTATGTGGCACAAAGCCTGCATAATTTATTCTTAATAGTCTGATAAAATCCCTTGCACAGTTGAAAGATGTGAAAAGGTTTGGATAGTGGAGAGGACTCTCCCTACAAAGATTTACATGTGTGACTGTGTTATGGGAAGAGTGATGGGGTGTGAAACTGCTGGGAACTGTCTGGGTAAGAGCTAAACAGAATGGGCTAAATAATCTCATTTTAAGGAAAACGCGAAAATCAAATTCTGAAATAGACACCTGTGAAGGTGTGTTCCAAATCCGTGTAAAAGTACATTCTGAAAACACGCTGGGTGATATGATTTAGTGGGCAGGGTGGTGTTTGGGCAAAGGTTGGACTTGATGATCTCAGAGGTCTTTTCCAGCCTTGATGATCCCGTGATTCTGTGAAAAATATGAAAGTGTCTGACTCCAGTAAAGCAGTTCCTTGTGAGGTTTGTTATCTATTGATATCAACCCTGTGAACATCTCCAAACAGGACAAGGGACATCCAGAGCAAACTTGCTGTAGATTTCCCCTACATTTTTGGGAAAATTGAGCAAATAAAACCCTTCCTGAGCTGAGCTTTGCCTCTCACTAAGCTGCCTCCTTTGCAAGGCTTATCCTTGTGGGCTTACATGCACCCCTGAAATATACTGGGGTTTAAAACACCAAGCCAGGCTGATCCTTGCGAACAGCCCCTCTTATTACAGTTCTACAAGGCAACAGCAATACAAAATCATCATGTGAGATACAAAAACTGACCTGTATTAGTTAATTCTCATTAGTTTTCATTCAACTTCATTAAATCATAAGCAATGATCTGTTTTAAGAGAGTGGAGTTTAGTGGAGTTTTAATTAAGCTGATTTTTGAGGAGGAAGTTGATGGGTGTTATAAAGAGGGCTCTTTTGCAGTGTAAGAAAAGTTGGTATAACTTTACCAAATTCAATTACTTCTTCCCAACACAGCATGAGAAATATTTGGGAAAAGACTGAAACAATTCTTAGAGCAAATTATAGCACTGTCAGAGAACAAGAAATCAGTGTGTCAAAACACGAGGACATTTCTGTACAAAGCATCCAGCACGTGGCTTCATACAGATGATCCCTGTCTGAATGTTATATTCCTCATTAAATTTATCTGCAACTGGAAAGAGGAATATTTTCTGTTTGCCAGCTGAAATTAAAAAAATAATAACCTAAATGAAAAATGTCCTCAAACATAATCCAAAGAAGGATGCAGGAAAGTGTTACATTTTAATTCATCTAAGCTCACTCAGTGCTATAAAAACCTAGGTACAGCTTTACAGCTTTTGTGAGCCCCAAATAACTGCGTTTTCTGCAGTAAAACCAGATCTATAAAATGCCACCTACTTTTCTCCTGTATACATTTCTAATAAGTGGGTTTTATATACTGGTTACCTAAAAGGAGGGCTAACATTACAGCCAGTGTTGTACTACGGACACTGCACTGTTTATATTTTCAATTAGAACAAATGGTGTTAAAGCCAGAGGTGCTCAAACATTGGCCTGGTGAGCCCTGGGGAAACTGGCTGGAAAACCAGCTGGTGAAATTCCTTCTCACATGGATCTAATTCCACTGACAATAACACCAGGCTGGAAGTGAAGGAGCCAGAGCAAAAAGGAGTGAGCAACAGCACTTGGAGGGTTTTTGTACATTTTTCTAATATCACAGAATTCCAGAACAGTTTATGTTGAACAGGACTTAAAAACCCATCCTCTGTGGCTCAGAGTAGATATTAAGACCTTATTATTTAGATAGTCAAATAAAAACATAGGTGAAAAGGCTTAAAATAATTTACTATTTTCACTAGCTCTAATATTTGCACATTTGACTTTAATTTTCTTTTGCTTTAGCATTAGTTGCCTCCCTAATACATTAAAAATCAAGACAAAGTAATGGATTTTCAGGTTACTCAAAGGTAACTCTCATACAGCAAGATTTTATTTTTCTCAGGGAATTTTGGAAGTTTAAGAACTACCCACTTGATCTGAGGCCATATGAAGTCAGTAGGAAAACTCTACAGCCAAGACTTCTCAACTTCTGCAGACACTATTTTTTTTTAGCACTTTTTTTGTGTTAATTAATTTTGATGTAGAGAGGGGACCATTAATGTTCTGACACCGAGAGCACAGCCAGGCACCTCAGGTTGGGTAGACAGGGCTGACAGCACTGCAGAGGAACTAAATTGTAGTGATGCTGTTCTAGAACAGCAATTTTCCCAAAAAGCAGGAAATCTGAAGGATGAATCATGCCAGAAATAGCTTCTTTTCCTCAATTTCTCTCAGAAAGCCATTGCTTCCAAAAGTCAAATTGGCACAGAGCAGAAGATGGGCCAAAAACTGAGGAAGAAATGGAGCAGGGTGTCCTAAAGCAGGAACTGTACATTTTCCCATTTTCTTAATTCAAGAATTAACGCTCAATATTAGAACAGAAATTTCTTGCCAGCATTGTGATAATATAACATGGAAATGCAAAATGGGGAAGAGTTAAGAAATACCATAAGTGAGTTTTATCAGCCTCCACTGAAGGGCACAGAGTGTTACCTGCTGACATTTGTTTTTCCCAGAGGACTGGGAAAATCCATGTGTGGACTAGAAAACTAAAATA
This sequence comes from Climacteris rufus, assembly GCA_013398175.1. NCBI lineage: Eukaryota > Metazoa > Chordata > Aves > Passeriformes > Climacteridae > Climacteris > Climacteris rufus. The sequence goes on from VZRZ01004559.1 coordinate 854,003, forward strand.
ATGATGCCAGAGTCACTGGGGACTTGCAGAAGCATCAACACACAAGGGAAAATAAATACACTGGAAACAAGTGGTATTATTCAGTGTCAGAAACTGCAGCAAATTCATGGAAATTATGGAAAATGGGACACAGGGTTGCAGTGCCACCAGGAAAGGGCTTTGTGCTTGCACCAGTGTCGGTGCAAAGGGAATAGGTAAGATCTGCAAACACTTGGAGAAATGTGACCTCACAGAATGCCAGAGTCACCAGGGTTGGAAAACTCCTCCAAGGCCCTGGAGTCCAAGCTGTGCCCAATCCCCACCTTGTCCCCAGCCCAGAGCACTGAGTGCCACCTCCAGTCCTTTTGGGGACACCGAACCTCCCTGGGCAGCCCCTGCCAAGGCCTGACCACCCTTTCCATGGAGAAATTCCTCCTGATGTCCAACCTGACCCTTCCCTGGCACAGCTTGAGGCCTTTTCCTCTCATCCTGCCCCCTCTGAACAGCCCTGCCAAGTGCTGGATGAAAGCAAGCCATGTTTGGAAGGAGTAACTTGGTGTGTAGCTGCACCAGCTTCTGTAAATGCAGAGGTTTTGTGCATTATTCTGTTTCAGTCTGGTTTTCTGAGCTCTCCTGGCACAGCCCAATGGCTCCTTGCAGCTGACACCCAGTAGGTGACATCTGGTGCCCTGTACTTGTAGGCAGTGATGTTTTTGTGGTCTCCTCCTCCACACAGCCCAGTGGACATTGATCCACTGACCATTTAGCACAACTGTAGGTGAAGTATTGAAAGCACCCTGCAATTCCCAGGCTCCGTGCTCCTAGTTGTCTCTCCCTTGAGGAAAATCAATGCAAAATGTGACCCACTTAGCTGATGTTACACATCCAGGAAGGTACAACCACGAGCACAACCTTAAAAATCTGGAAACACATAACTGGTGTTTTCTCAGATGGCTTTTTTCTTGCAAAAATAAATTTAAAAAATAGCAAAAGAAACACAGGCGCAAATATGAAACCAAAAACCGCAGCTCACACAAACCCCTGAAGGAACAAAAAGATAAGCAAGGTCCCCAAATTTTATGAGTAGAAGATCACGGTAGGATTAGCCACAAAGCCATTAAAAAGTCTCACTAAGGTCACTGTAATTGTCTGGAGAGCAAAGGTTGTTCAACACTGATTGCACTTGGCTGTGGTTGCAAAACACAAACCACATCCAATAACACCACAAGCTGTATCAAAAATAACTCCAGTAACAGCCTTTGCACTCCTTTTTGCTTATACTTTTTGAATTTCCTTGTCCAATCATTTCCAGTGGGCCCTGTAATTTCATTCCTGGCGTTAAAGAGCTTCCAGTTCCATTATAGATAAACCCTCAGGTATCGATCGCAGCGTTTCCCACCCCGAGTCACAAAGTTTTCAAACCTGTGTTTGTGTGGCAGCAGAGCAGCTGGAAGCAAAGGAAGTGTTTAGGGCTCCTCACAGAGCATCATTCCTGGCTCCAGAGGTCACCTTCGCTGGGGGGATCATTAATAAGCCACACATTTTGCAAGGATTAACACCCACTAAACCCTCGCATTTATTCCAGAGACGGAGATCAATGGGGCACTTTAGCACAGGACTAACAACATCCCTGAGCAGCTTCTTTCCCTCTTTAATCATCTTTGGAGGGGTACAGAGGCAGGAGTTCAGAGAGTTTGTTTTCTAGTTTATTTGTGTAGCTGGAAACTAATTAATCCCCTTGTTATCAAAGCAGAGCCTCTGATTGGGGTTGTCCATAACTCTGCTCCATCACTAGGAAATGGAGACCTGAACAAACTACAGTGAGACAAAGACTGAAGTTCAGGCAGAGGAAAGAGCTTGTGGAATACAAACAAGGGATAAAGTACCCTAATTCTGTCTCTTTGATGCATCCAGCGTGAAAAAAAAAAGACCAATAAGCTTTATACATTTAATTGTGTCTTTTTACACCCAGAAGACAGATAAATGTTCAAACAGATTATGTTAAACCTGCAGATCCCTTCTTTTTAGTGTCCTGTCTCCATCATGTGTGTGTGTCCCAAGTAAAAAAAAAAAATCTACAAAAACTATGGAAGAAACAGCTATTCTATATTAAGGAGTATTTCCTATAATTGTTATTATTTTTTCTGTATTAATATTCTTTTGCATAACTCGCAGTGCTAAAACACAGGGAGAAGACACTTAGTGCTCTCTCCAGTTGCATGGTAAGAGCATAATAAAGATTTAAAAATAATAATAGAAAAATATTGGTACAAAAAGGACAAAATTGTGAGCATTGCATTCAGAGCAAATTCCTTTCTTTTCCTGGAAGACCGTAGGAAAAAGGCCCTTCCTTGCTGCAGTGTTTTAACACCTCCCTTCCTTGTGGTGGTCACTTGGCCAGAAGTCATCAAGAATTCAAGCTTGTTTTGGTTGGTTTGGGTTTTTTGGCTGTTCCTCTGCTGAAGGAAAACAGCCCAGCTCCAGCAGCAGATATTTTTGTGAATTCAGAGTGCAATAATCTGTTTTTGTGGGATATCAAGACCTGTTTTTTTGCAAGATCATTCACCAACACCTGCACTGTTCAAATACCCAGCCTGACCAGCAGCTCAATTTACTTCATAGTACATTTTAATTCTTACAATGCAAGTGAATTATGATGGATTTCTGCTCTCAGGTTTCCGATATCTGTCTCTGACAAGACTTCAAGGAATATTCACAAGATAAAGATGGCATAACTCCATGAATTTGAATTACATCACTTCTGTATTGAAAAACAATTGCAAGGTTGCATTCATGAAAAATAATGTTAAAATTTACTTTAGAACACGTCTAACAGGATTGAAGGGAAACCAAACCAATAATTTGGGAAATGTTTACTGGATTAGCACTGCAAAATTAATTAATTCAATCTTACTTGAGCAGTGCCCCAGATTCATAAAGATGAGCAACCTGATCTAGTGGAAGATGCCCCTGCCCATGGCAGGAGTTGGAAACAAGATGATCTTTAAGGTCCTTTCCAACCCAAACCATTCTGCAATTCTTTGACTCAAAGTTTGAGAGTAACCCAAAGCCTATGCATGGTGCAAACACAAAATAGTAATTTAAGTCTGTCAGTGGATGAATTTTGGAGTAGAAGGTGACACTGACTCAATAAAGCACCTCACAGGATGGGATCATATTCCTTTGTTTAAAAAATATTCATCTTGGGCCTTAAATTTTGCCTTTGTGGTCACAGGGACTTGCCCTTGAGCAAGTTGACGTTTGTGCACAGCAGAAAGTCCAAATCGTGTTAGTCCTTGATCTAATTCAGTTTAAAAAGTTGATAAAGACATCCTGGGTTTATCTACTCTGTCTAAAGGAGAGATAGCAAAGCTGACAGAGCCACAGGGAGCTGGAAAGCTCTGTCCCCCAAGGCACAGTGACGGCTCTGACAAAACCCCACATGTATCACTCCAAGGCATCTCCAATTTCCACAGAGGAAACAGAGAAGAAAGTCTCTTCCAGACCTTTTCTCAGCCGAGTTTTTGCAAGTGACACCTTGGCTCAACTTCTGCTGATTCCCTCCTGTCTCCCAGCCTGTGCTCCTGATTTTCTGTGCTGTCTGGTTCACAGACCAGATCCTATCTCCCAGGTATTTTTAGCCTACCACAGTGTCCTCAAAGCTACACAAGGACATCGTGCACTTCATCCTGAGACAGGGAAACTTTTGTCACTCCAGAGCCAGCTGTTGAGGTGACAAGAGGCCCATCCCAGGCTGCTAAGACTGCTCCAGCCTCAGCCCAATTTGCAGGAGTTCTCTCTGCTTTGGCACTGTCAAAACTCCAAGAGGAGCAGCCATTCCTTGTAAGGAAAAGGTGGAAAAGGTGGAAAAGTTCTCTTTAAGGAGCTTCTGACTGCTGGAAACACAACGAGTTTACAGAGGTTCAACTGGGTTTTTTTTTGATCCGCACTTTTTGTTTTTTTAGGGTGTTGTTAGAAAAAAGGTTTATATTCTGACAGTATATTACAGTTCTTCAAAAGCAAACCATTCAACAAAGAAATGTCAACCATAATGAATTTTTGTTTTGAATGAAAATCGGGAAAACGCACAACATGTGGGTAACATGTAAATGTTTTATCCTGACGTGTAGGGAAAGACTTTTAATCTTCAATTTTGTCATCACTTTCTGTATCATTTCTCAAATATATGAGCATAGTCTTTAATAGAGTATAAGGTAGTTCAGAAAAATCTAAATCAAAAGTTAACACGTTCTAATGAAAAGAAAATTCAGATGTTCAGGAGTTCAAAATTCAGACAATTAAGTGTTACAGTCTTTCTTGAATTAAAAAAGAAAGGTTTGGGTTGGGAGGGACCTTAAAATTCATCCAGTGCCCCCCCTGCCATGGGCAAGGACACCTCTCACTATCCCAGGCTGCTCCAAGCCCCATCCAACCTGGCCTGGGACACTCCCAGGGATTCAGGGGCAGCCACAGCTTCTCTGGGCACCCTGTGCCAGGGCCTCCCCACCCTCACAGGGAGGAATTTCTCCCCAATATCCCATCTACCCCTGCCCTCTGGCACTGGGAAGCCATTCCCTGTGTCCTGTCCCTCCATCCCTTGTCCAAAGTCCCTCTCCAGCTCTCCTGGAGCCCCTTTGGGCACTGGATCCTTCTCTTCTCCAGGTGAACACCCCCAGCTCTCCCAGCATGGCTCCATAGAGATCTTGAAATTTTAAGAGACATAGCTAAAATATGTTTTTCCATTCTCAGTTGGAAATTCAAAACTTTTAACAGCATTAATTTCCTCAACAACTAAAAAATTCTGTTCCCAGTCTTGTTAGACAAGAAATGCGTAAGGAAAAGAATTTATTTTGACATGGAAAAGACTAAATTTTTAATAAACTTTTAAAATTGGTTATGAGAAGCTTGGATTAATCTGTTGCAACCAACTTTTAGTCTATTTACTCCTTATACCACTTAAGAAAAGCCCTGTAATTATTTAAAAGAAAAAATTTAATGATGAAATACCTAAAATTCCATTTTAAATTTTATTCCTAATTAAAAATAGAGCTACTAATTATATTGCCTATCTCCTTTAGTAGGTGCTGCAAGGCTTAATTAATTGTCAGTAAAGCTCATTTGAGAAGCTCACAGGATGGAAGTGTAAAATTGTTTATGTTAATCAGGAGGAGGGCTCTGAGAGCTCTGAAAGGGGCTGGCAGGGGCTGCTTGGCACTGGTGTGCACATTCCATGAGTTCCATGGTCCTGCTGTCCCCATTTCACAAACCAAGATTAGAGCAGGACAGCTGAGATGCTTTCTAGGGCATAGGAGAAACTTCCAAGAGAGCTGGAGAGGGACCTTGGACAAAGACCTGGAGCGATGGGAATGGGGAATGGTTTCCCACTGTCAGAGGGCAGGGTTAGATGGGATATTGGGAAGGAATTCTTCCCTGGGAGGGTGAGGCCCTGGCACAGGGTGCCCCGAGAAGCTGTGGCTGCTCCACCCCTGGAAGTGCCCAAGACCAGGTTGGATGGGGCTTGGAGCACCCTGGGATAGTGGGAGGTGTCCCTGCCCATGGCAGGGGTGGCACTGGATGAGTTTTAAGGTCCCTTCCAACCCAAACCAATTTGGGTTTCAGTGATGAATACAAGTAACTTTTTCTCACTAACAGAAGGACACTCCTCTGCCTGAGCTCTACATTTTCTCTGCTGAAGCAGTCCCAAGAGGAAAAATGGAAATCTAAAAAGATTTGAAGTTCATATCAGAATTAATGTCTGCGCCACTTTAGACAAGAAAGTCTCCCCCCACTTTTTTTTTCTTTAATATGTAAAGTCTGGAGGGGTAGTTAAGTGTTCAAAGGGGTCACTCAGTGCTGGGATGTGATTCAAGTGACAGATCCCATCCCACGAGCTCAACCTTACAGAGCTCAGGACACGACTTTGGGGACCAGGACTAAACAAAACTATTTCCACTCCTGTTCCAAACCTAATCCCGTGCACTGACCCAGTTTTTGAGGAGAGAGGTTTCTGATTACCTGACAGGAGCTCATATTTGTACGAGAGGAACAGCAAGAGCACATTTAATCTTTCATGCTCCGGTCTGACAGCTGCGCTTTCGCTCGCTCAGCTTTCTTGAAGGATGAGCAAGGCAGAGCTAATTTTTATACATCCCAAATTTCCAGACAGGGATGTGCATAAGCTGTAGTAGCTGTTTATCTGATTGAGGCACTAATTGTGTGGGTCCTAGCTCGAGCACAACGGGGAAGGCAGCGTATTTCACGGTTAACACCAGGGAAGAGACACGCAATGCTCAGTGGATAAAAGGCTTGTAGTCCCAGCTGGGAAAACAGTTCCATTATCTCCCAGCTGCATAGACCTTCCATACGGCTCCGTTCTGCCTCGATGAACACTGTGGCTTGCTGAGAGCTTGAAACAGTCCTGCAGAAAATTGTAAAGATCCTGAGACATTTCTCTGCTCAGATCTGTAAGTACAGAATTGTGCTGTCTGCTGCAATGTGAATAATGCTGGGGAGCTGCCTTTGCCGGGGTGGGTTTTTATCCTTCCTCAGTCATTTTCATTTGCATAAGGGGGAGAGAAGGAAGAAAATTCACTGCTTTATTTCTGCTGCGTGTCTGGAAATGGCTGATGCTACAAATGTGTACGTTCTGGGCAGAAAGGGACGTATATAATGAATTTGTATGCATGTGAGGGCTGAGGCAAACAGACCCGAGACTGTGCTGGTCACAGGCACCACAGGTATATTACTGAGTGTATCACAGCTCTGTGCTGCAGTAAAACGGGCAACACAGAGCATGACAGTGCTAATTTTGGCACTTTCAGATGACTTTCTACAGCATATTAAAAGATGAAGTGGGTAATGAGAGCCTAACCTCATTTCTGCCAGCTGAAGGTGTAAAAGCAATAAACATAAATCTTCAGGAAAATGTAGGTAAGTCCTAAAAAGAAAGTTTTCCCTGTTGCTCATTTTAGTCATTAAAGGAAAATATAAAGCAAGTTCACAGCCTATACTGAACTTTGGGTTTGCATCCCCAGATTTCCAGGAGTGTCAGTTTTGATTTTGTTATTCATTTATGCTGTATGACACAGCTTTAAAGGATATGATACTTTATCAAAAGTTTGGTTAGCCTGTGGTGCCAGAAGCAAGTGCCTGACTAGTACTTTCTGTTAAATCATGTATTCCCATGGTGCTGTTTGGGTGAATCCTTGGATTCAGACAGTTGTTGCATGTGGAAAGGGGCTCCAGCAGGTTTTGCACAAGCAGGATGCTCCAAGCTAACAATTCCCTGCAGTACTTAAGGAGGTGAATGATCACACAAGATGCAAACACTCTGCAGCCTGTGTAAATAACAGTTACTTGTCCTTTTATCAGCACTGCAACCCTAAATGAGTTAAAATCAAAGTATTTACTCCTCTGAAGTAGCATTTCCTCCTCCCCTCCTTTTATTTTTCCCCCCAAAGAGAGGGGACTTCTCACTTCCCCACCCTGCATTTAGAAAGTTCTGCAAGTTCTAAGAATTTTTCTCTGTGTGTCACTAAACCCTGCAGTGTTTGTAATTCCAGGCACCACATCCCCACAAATAACCCATCTTCATCAGCCAGCTTTGGCTTTGGTGCTCCAGAGGCACTATGTCAGTGTTTCACATTCCAGGAGTCTCTGCTTCAGAGGTTTTATGACACTAAAAAGTCCCAAATCAGTACCTATATGAAGTTAGCAACAACCATAGATCACATTTTATCGTGTAAAAAAGAAAAATAAAACACACCAATGTTTGCAGCTGTGGGTTTCAAATGCTGGTGAGGTACTGATGGCCATGGATTACAAGTTTTACCTTCCATGCTGAGGATAAAATTATAAATAATCTATAACAACTTAAGTGCTTTAAATCAAACAGGAGCCATGTCTCTTTTCCTTTGCTTCCAGCTTTATGATCACTATTTAAAAGGTTTGTGGTGCATAATAAGCTACCCTAAAATTAACTTCTTGCCATTGAAGCAAATATTTCCCTCACAGAACAAGGTGCAAGTGTCCCCAAGGAGACTTGAAACATGAAGTTGGGTGGCACAAAGCCCTATTTGTGTTTGAACTGAGAACATTCATTGCATTAAATTTGTATTTTCCCCCAAAAACTGTGTTAGCCGCATGTTACTAAAATATTCCTTCTGATAAAAGCCAAGTTCATTCCAGAAGATCCCCACAGATTGTCCTCTGCTCACTGCCTGGGGCTTGCTCAGGGACACAGAAACCATTTTAATGGTGCCCTGCTTGTCCCCAGCCTCCCACTCTCATCCTGGAGCAGGAAAGGCTCTTACAAAGGAGGAAAGCCAGCAAGTCTGCCCCAAAAAGTTATTTATTCCTTCTTCCCTAAGGCTGCACTCAGAGCTGGTCATTACTCTGTACTTGGGCAAGTTTGTGGCCTCACCTGTGCAAGAGGGAATCTCTCCAGGAGAAGGGAAGACACAAAGAAATTCAGGCACAGTTTTACAACTACAACTCCCTGTGTGGTAAAAACCATCCCTGAGGCATTAAACCCCTGTTTGGTAAGAACAAACCAGATTTTAGATGATTAGGTGACCTTATTTGCATCCAAGAACTACCAGACTTCACACATCTCTTATTTACACAAAGGTTTTCTGTAAGTGCAGAATATGCAAGGAAAAACACACACACCAGTAAAAAGAGAACCAAGCATCTTCCAGCATTTTAATCACAGCAAATAAGAACAACCCCTACCACAATAGATCAGGACATTGCACTTAACAGTTCTACATCTCTTGGAGAAAAAGAAACACACACAATGAGTGAGACAGAGCATCACAGGTATGGAAAACCCTGCCTGAGCGCTAGGAGGGTGCTAAACACACCAGGCCAGCACAGCGCAAACTACAAAATATTGGACAAAAAACAGCCCTGAAGACTTGCACACAGCAGTTCCAAAGGCTGGAGAAGCTCCAGACTGAAGTAGAGATAAAAACCTTGAATGTTTCCATACCTTTCTGCTCTCAGCTCTGTCTCCTCTCCTCGGAGGAACTCCTGGTGCAGCACCTCTAGCCACGGCTTCTCCTGGTGGATCAGGCACAGCTGGTCAGCATTTCCTGCTGCTTTTATTCTCAAGGGCACAGGGGTTTCCTCCCGTTTGTTTTGGGACTGCAAAGGTAGTTGTTCTGTCTTATTGCAGCCTTCCAGTGCCTAGAGGGGCTCCAGGAGTGCTGGAGAGGGACTTGGGACAAGGGATGGAGGGACAGGACACAGGGAATGGCTTCCCAGTGCCAGAGGGCAGGGTTAAATGGGATATTGGGAAGGAATTTCTGGCTGGGAGGGTGGGGAGGCCCTGGCACAGGTTGCCCAGAGAAGCTGTGGCTGCCTCTGGATCCCCGGAAGCGTCCAAGGCCAGGTTGGACAGGGCTTGGAGCAGCCTGGGACAGTGGAAGGTGTCCCTGCCCATGGCAGGGGTGGAATGGGATGAGTTTTAATGTCCCTCCCAACACAAACCATGTTATCATTCTATGATCTCATGCTTTCATTCATTTTGGGAGTCTTTGTGTTTTGGATTTCCTGCAAGGGAAAAACTCCAGAGCATGCAGTGCTCAGGGAACCACTGAGAGAGAGGGATAGGGAGGAAGGAGCTGAGGAGAAGAGTAATTTCCCTCACTTAGACCCTCCAATATATTTTTAGCCTATAAAGACAAGAAAAAATGGATCAAGTCAATCAGAAAGGCAGTTTGTTTTATTAAAATTCTTGACAGCATCTGCTGTAATGCTCTTGTTGAAAGAGATGGAAAAGTCAGAATGATGAGAGAAGCTGTGTTATGTCCTTGCTCTTTACACAACATAATAATATGGAAAGGAGTGTAATTGGCTTCCCCAAAACTGGATTTATTGGCAATATCCAAACACAAGTGACCCAGCTGCCCAGGGACAAAACAACCCTCCCTAGGCTCTGATCACAGCTCCCACCAGAGGCAGCTCAAACAAATAAAAACATGCTGCTTAATTTTCCTAAAATAAATCCTCACTGTTCTTCAGGACACCCTGATGTGAGCACCAATAGGATCCATTTTCTTTATAAGATTCTTCAGGAAAAAATATAATTGTTTCATATTTGGTAATGAATTCAGCTCTCCCATGGCTGTAACCAAAAAATGAGGATCCCAAGTTCCTCACTATGTTGATGCCTGCAAGGAATCTTTTATTAAAAATCTCTTATTAAACTTATCTTTTCTTAAATGGAGGAAGAGTGGCTAGAAAACAAGGATCCCCTGCTGTAAAAAGTAGTGTAAAAATAAAGTGTGTACCTTTGAGCAGGACCTTAATTTTCTTCCCATCCCTGTTATTTACATTGGGAATAGAAAACCTGTTTGGGGTGAAGTTCTGCACCAAGTTTCCTATAATTTAGTGAAGGAATTTTAAGACATTTAGTGATTATTTCTGCTTCAAACACCTTTTCCTGGTGTGTATTTGAGGCTTCACCACATCCCACTGCCTTGTCCATTGTGAGGTCAGTCCATGAGGAATAGGTCTGGCTGGAGCACAAAATGCTTGTCACTGTTTCTGAAACCCTGGTGCACTTCAGCAATTGGAATCCATCTGTCCCAGCCATTCCCTCACTGAGTTTGGTGTATAAAGAACACGAGTGGCACCTTTGGTGAGAGAAATGGGGATTAAAAGCACTGAAGTTTCTGCAACTTCATCTCTTCAAGCAGTTTCTGATAATCCTACCATGAAATTACAAAACCAGCGGGACCAGAGCAAACCTCCCTATAAATTGTACTTCCTCCATTTGTAAAGGAAGCCAGATAAAGTGGAGATTTTTATCAGCTAAATGAGACAGCCCTGCCACGTGGACTCCCCAGCATCCCACCCCTCAGCTGAAAGCCCTCAGTCGTGACAGACTTGGGGCTTGTGTGCAGTGGATCTCTGGATCCCTGCCTTTCCCAGGCTGTCACAGCTTCCAAGGAGTCCATCCTTGAGCCAGGATGATGTTTTCCAGAGAAAACCAAGCTTCTCAATCTCCACAGAGTCAGAACGTGCAGCCTCTGGGGAGCCACTGCTGATCCTCCCTCCTGTCTCAGTTTCCCTTCCCTGGCATGTCTGGCAGCAGCCACTTTTCCAACTATTCCTGATGCTTTAGAGTCCAATAACCCCTGCCTAGTGACTGCTGGGAACTGATTTACACCAGGCACTGTCACTGGTCCTGGATACCACAGCGTTTAAGCTCTCCTCAAACTGCTAATTTCTTTAATTTAGCCACTTAGCCCCAAATGGGTTTGTTTTCCTTGGGTTGATGATAGCAGGGAAGCTCTGCAGTCACTACTGAGGAAATTCCTCTCCCAGAAATTGTTTTGTGTGCTGGTTTAGTGGGAGCACTTGGGCTGCACAGCAGGTTAGAGGTTTTACCCCTGTTAAAGTCACTTAAACTGCCACCTTTCCCTCAGCACTGATATCATTAGTGGTGACACATTGCTGCAGCCTCTCCACAGAGGTCACCCAGCCCTTTCTACAGCTATCACACAAACCTAAAAGCCATATATATTATATTTAACCCTCTCCTTTTCTGTATTGCTCACTCCAAAACCACTGGAAGTGCCGGTCTAGTTTCTTCCCTGAACACATTCTTTTTCCTCTATTCCACCAAATCCATGAGTTAGGTCTGTATTTTCAGTCCTGGCTCAATCTTCCCACCCAAAAATCCAAATAAATACCAATATTTACTATAAAACTATAATGCCTGGGCAGCTGCATTCCCATCTGTTGGTGAGGGCAGAGCCACAGGGGAATGACTTGTCAGAGGGATCTTCTTCTGCTTACGAGGAAAATCTTTGTTTCCCACATAATTGAAACAGGAACAGTTATTAATTAATTCATTTGCAAAAACCTGGGCTGCTGGAAGGTGTCCCTGTCCACGACAGGGGTTGGAATGAGATGGGCTTTACGGTCTCTTCCAACCCAAAGCATTCTGTGATTCTCTGACAAACCCCACATAAAATAAACAAACACACTCATGTTTCAAGGAGAGAATTCTTGTAGAAGTAAATGCACAATAAATATTTGGTTCTGTGGCTGTTTCAGTACCAAGCAGCTTTTGGTACCTGTGCAAACATTCCTAGGAAACAGACCTGTCCTAGCTGGAGGTGTGGAGTGGTGAGAAATGCAGGTATGGTGAGGAATGGTGAGGAGGTGGAGTCCCCATCCCTGGAGGTGTCCCAGGAAGGGCTGGAGGTGGCACTCAGTGCTCTGGGCTGGGGACAGGGTGGGGATTGGGCACAGCTTGGACTCCATGGTCTCAGGGGGCTTTTCCAACCTCGGGGATTCTGGGATTCTGTGGAAAGCACCTTGCTCAGGTGTGATTCCCTGGGCAGCAGAGAGCAGAGCTGTGGCTGATGATGTGTCCTCAGCACGCTCCTGCTCAGCTCCCACAGAAGCCTTTCTGTTCCTTGTGTGCTGGGGGCAGCTGAGCAGAGGGCTATAGATCTATTGCACAATTTGGCTACTTTTCCGTATGTTTTTCTGCCTGTTGATAGGATTATCCACCCTCTGTGCTGCTGCCATGCCCAAACTCAGTGCCGTGGGTCCATCCTTGCTGAGGTGCCAGGGCTGCTTCATCCCCCTCTGCTGCACCTCTCTGGGCTTGATTCCATCTGAGACATCACCTCGGCTTTTAGTCACTGCCTGAAGCGAAGGAGAATCCTGGCTTATGAACCTGCTCACAATTGCTGCAGTTCCAGCCAGGAATAAACTGTTCTTAACCTAAATACTCCTCTGAGGACACTGAGCTTGGGGGAAGAAACATAACTGTGCTGTATCTGGTGCAAGCAGGGATAAGTGAGCCTGGTATCGCTGGATAACTTGGGAAAGCACTTGGAGAGAGAGGGGAGGGAAAGGAGAACAGTGCTGAACACAGCTAAACAATAATGACCTCTTTATACTGTAGTAAATGCAATGTTTACTAATAAAACATATATTATTGAAGCTACAGAGAATGAAAAGGCTGACAAAGTGAAAGCTTTGTCCAAAGACATCCCAAAAAATACCTCAAGGAGAAGGAAAACTCCAGTGTATTAAAACCCCTTCCATAGTGGGGGTGAGGTTGGGCTGTAGTTGGTGCTGGACACCAAAAGAAGCAGCACCTATGGAATAATTGATATGGCAAATTAAAAAGTGATAAAAAATATAGAGCAAAGTGGGCAAAGCTCAGTGCAAGAAGAGCTGATGTGGACTTAAATTTGCAGGAAAAAGCTTTTTTCATTTTAATGCAAAATGCCCACTAAGGTGAGCCAGGATCTACCACTAAATCTTATAGAAATCTTGATAACAAAAGACTTCACAGATATTTTTGGATGCTCTGAGGAAACCTGTGGGGAGAGCTATTTGGTATTATTCTGTACTTGAGGTATTTCAGCATTAATTGCACAGCTTTACTCGGAGATTACTCATTTTCAAGTTAGTCTTACAGAAGGTGTTGAATAATGGATGATATTAAACTTTAGGTTAGGGATTCAGAGGATTGATTTGGAAGACATAGGTGAGACAAACCCAAAATCAAACTCCTGTCAAAAATTAGGAGAATAAAAGTTGTGTTTGAAGTGCAAGAACTGAGAAAAAGCATCTTTCTCACTGATTCAGGCAAAATAAAAATGACTAAACCTGTCACGATTTTGCCTCTTTGTCTGGCTGGCTTTCTCAGCAAGATTGATTCAAAATCCATCTAAGCCCTGAAAGGAATTAGCAGGAAACCGCTTTGTTGGAGAATCCTGAGGGGGTGGGTTGAGCAGCCAGAGAACCAGCAGCAATACCCAAAAATAAAGCCCAAGCCCTGACTAACCAGGGGGCCCTGTTCGCTTCAGTGAGGTATGAGTAAGTCATAAAAAACCTCTCACTTTGATCACAGAGGCAAAAGAAATATTTTGAGAGAATAAAAAGCAAGTTAGAAATTGTTTCTGAGATCATAAAATCATAGAACACAGAGTGGTTTGGTTTGGGAGGGACCTTAGAGACCACCCCACCTCATCCCACCTCATCATGGGCTGGGACACCTTCCACTGTCCCAGGCTGCTCCAAGCTCCATCCAACCTGGCCTTGGACACTGCCAGGGATCCAGGGGCAGCCACAGCTTCCCTGGGCACCCTGTGCCAGGGCGTCACTACCCCCACAGGGAAGATTTTCTCCCCAACACCCCATCCAACCCTGCCCTCCTTCATGTCAAGCCACCCCCTTTGCCCTGTGTTCACATGCTCTTGCACAAGGTCCCTCTCCATCCTCCTTGTAGCCATGGGCAGGAAGGCTTCATCCAGAGGAAAGCCATGGATTGGATTTATGGGTAGATTCATAGTTTTATATTTGACTGAATTTTGAGATATATATATATATAGACATATCTTTAAAGTAGAACTTTATAAAGTAGAAGTTCTGCGGTTCTATTATTCTTTACAGAGACGTGCAATAAAAACTCCTGTTCCTTAAAGCAGGGAGGTGAGGCACAAACAAATCTGTTATTACCAGTATTAATAAGGATTATTCTATCCAGAAGTGTCCAAGGCCAGGCTGGACAGGGCTTGGAGCACCCTGGCATAGTGGAAGGTGTCCCTGCCCATGGAAGGGTGGAATGGGATGACCTTTAAGACCTCTGCTGACCCAAACCATTCCAGGATTCTATGACTGGAAAACAACAGATGTGCATTTGGAGCAGCATTATTTGCACACCTCTTGGCAGGTGAGGCTGAGGCAACAATATTTTACCCTCTGTATCCTGGTGATGGATGGAGCACAGCAGAACGTGACCCATGAGCAGCAAACCTGCCCTGCAATCACATTCCTTGTGTTTGATCCTGGCTCCCAGACCAGGCCTTGCCCAGAGTTGATCACCAGGCCACAGCCTGTGCAATTACCCACTTCAATAATCAGTGTCTGGCTCTGATGAATTATAGCCTGGGCTGCTGGATGGTTCAGAATAAATGAGCTGGGATGGATGGTGTGACAAGTAACAAAGCATTTGTAATGGGCTATACAGCTATTTAGCTCCATGCAAAAAAGGAAAAAAAAAAAAAAGGGGCCACTAAAATATGTGTAAAAATAGTCAGAAATGAAGCTAAACATCTATTTATGGTCATGGTTGTTGACCTGGCATGAGAGACTGAAAATTAACCTTGTTCTGCATAAATGCATGAAGGTGTCAGGGGGACACATGGCATGACTTTGTTCAGGGCAGCTCTCAGGCCACTCCTGGTTCTGCCACACTCCCGTTTTGGGCCATTTGAGGTGGATGTTTGTCCTGTGGTGCTGCAAATTTTGGCTGCTCCCCAAATGCTGTGCCCAGTGCTGCCTAGGCTGGCCATGGACAGTGAACAGAAGATGCAGGAGACGCCTCCAGGAAGGTGTCAGGAGATGCTACTGCAATAATCAGTCCCAAGATTTCTTTCTTTCCTCTGAATCCCTCCACAGCTCTGTTCTTACACCCCAGGGCTTGGAGCAACCTGGAATAGCGGAAGGTGGAGCTCAGCTCCTCCCTGGAACTGATCTCAAGTTTTCCTGAGTCACACACTGAGAAGGGACAACGGGATCTTTAGGCTATTTCCAGGAATTTGCATTCTTCAGCGATGTTTCTGGTGGCTACACTGTTAAAAACATTGTAATTGATGTCTGTGTTCTCCTTTTATTTCAGAGTTTTGGAGGAACAGTAATGCTTTGGGTAAAATTCAAATCAATGCAAACCTCATAAGCCAATAAAATTTTATAGATGGTTATCCAATATGTAATTTGTTACACAATATCTATGTGGCTTCTGTTTATTGAGACATAAAGACTTTGCTTTTTTTAAGGGAGATTTTATGTGAGGAGGGCATAAGAAGGAATAACCTTTCATACATATTGTGCCATAAACTAAATTACTCTTAACCCAAACCATTTATCTTGTAGTGGCAGCCTAATGAGGCCAAAGGAAACAGAAACAAACGGCCTGAAATTTTCTTGAGGGGACAACTTTTATTTCCATCAGTCTTTTGCCTGTAGTTTCCCGGGTTGGCCACAGGGTTGTCACAGAGGATAATACCAGATGCTCTGGACAATAATCCAAGAAAATGATGAGGCTATAAAGCTTGGGAAAGGGAGTTTCACCCCACACATCACGGGGTGTGAGTGTGGAAGAGATGTTCAGGGGTAGTTGCACACTCTGAGTTTATTTCCTGGGAGGAATTTCCTGCTGGATGTGACTAATGGAGGGAAGGGAAGGAAGCCTTCATCTCTGCAGCGTCTCTGAGCAGCAGCCTGAGGGCTGCTCAAATAGAGATCATCATGGCTTTGGTGTTTTGGATGGAGAGGGCTGGAAAACCTCTCAGGAAGAATGATCCCTACACTAGTGAGGAAATGCACTGCAATGCATTGTGCTTATGACTAAGACATTCTATTTCTAATACAACTTTTCTCTTTGCAATATCCCCTGGCCTGCACACAACATCATTTTTTCCCGGTGTAATTTCAAAGCAAAGGAGCAAAACTTTGGAGCAAATGCAACTTTTTTTTTAATGTTTTATTTTTTTGAGCCAGATGCACAAACATAAAGGAGCTTTTACTCAGTAGGCCCTGCTTGAAGTATGAGTGCACTGACCTGGAGATACACATGGAGTAAAAGCCTATTTGCTGCAACACGAGGCTGTATCACAAGTTAAGTGAAGCTCCAAGTCCTTAGAAAGCTGATCTAAATCTTACTGAAATCACTGGGATGTGTTTTTCTTTCCCAGGACTGAATCAGACCTTGCATTCTGCTTATTGGCTCCATTAATTTGCACAAACATAAAGGAGCTTTTACTCAGTAGGCCCTGCTTGAAGTATGAGTGCACTGACCTGGAGATACACATGGAGTAAAAGCCTATTTGCTGCAACACGAGGCTGTATCACAAGTTAAGTGAAGCTCCAAGTCCTTAGAAAGCTGATCTAAATCTTACTGAAATCACTGGGATGTGTTTTTCTTTCCCAGGACTGAATCAGACCTTGCATTCTGCTTATTAGCTCCATTAATTATGGGGTGATTTCCCCTCTGCACACTGCAGTTGTGGCTGATGGATTCAGCTCTGGACAGGAATTGAAATATGTGGTGATGAACTTGCACACTGATGAGGACTGATTTGCCTATTAAATAAATAAGAGGTAAAGGCAGTGGATCCCTTCAGACCTAGAACTTGCTATTTTCCTTAAAGGATGACAGATTTTTGTGAGAGGAGCAGACCAGGAGAGGAATATAAACAATCTGTGTGTTGCTCTTAGCATAGAACTGGTGAAAAAAATTGATTTGTGTCACTATGAAGTAAAACATTGTTTTATATGTCAAGAAAAAGAGAGAAATAGTCCATTATTTAGATCAGCAGCAGTAAATGGATGTTTTCAAGAGTGAAATGCAGGGCCATCTCCTTCTTATCATCTCCATTCAATCTCCTAAACTCTTGCTGAACCTATAACACGGCCTGGGCTGTGAGAGAGAGCGAGCCAAGGCTCAGAGTGACACAGAGCAACATCAGCAGGAGTTATCAGTGGAATTTATGAGCAAATCAGACATGGGGATGACAAGAAGTTGGGGAAGAGCTGCAGTATCCCAGGAAACAATCTGCATTATTAAGCACATAACTCCAGGGAAGGTGTGATGAGCTTGACAAAGTGCAGACACTTCACTTCGAGATCCGCCTCAAAGTCTCTTCCTCAACACCAGAGGCACATTTAAACCCATTACAGAACAAACTATTTTGGGGTTTTACCACTGCAATTCCAAGGAAATGTGTAGAAACTCCTTGATGGAGCAGCTTTGTGGGAATGTGAGGCTGAAAATGCTGTTTTTATAATATTTTTTTCTGCAGTCATTGGGATGGGTTTGATAGTGCTGGGAAATCAGCAGGTTGGGGTTGGCCAAGGCACAAGTGGCTCCAGAGGTGGCTGCTACTGGTACCAGTGTTGGTGTGAAACTGGTCAGAACCCTCTTTAATTGTGAGATAAGCAGTACAGTCTCCTGAGTCTTCAAAAGAAAGGCTTCAAATGGAAACTTTATTGTTAAATATTTTGGATCCATGGAAACACTCACCAGCAGGGAAGGACGGACACAGCCATGGGGGCTTTGACTATTCAGGTTTACCAATCAAGCTACTATATCAAAGGATTATTTTATTTTTTTACTTTTAATATGTAGTCCTAATTCAGCAAAACATCTAAACACATCTTTTGCAGTTAATGAGATCCTACAACTGCAGCAAAGAATGCACCTGAAAATATGCTAATTAGTAATTGCTGCTATGGAGCAACCATTCCACAAACCTGGCACTAGACAGACCCTGAAGCAGGGAGCTTACAGTCTAAAGACCCTTTAAATTCAGTGTTTTCCTTGAGCAATTCCTTATTTTTCTCTGGAAATATTAGCAATGTTAAATAGCCAGCCTCCAGTTTTGAAGGCAATTTATCTTAGGCGCATTTACAAAATGTAGGGAAAATTTGGGTTGTTGACTTGTTTGTATCAATGTGGAAAACGTAGGTGTGATTCCTTGTTAACAAATGTACTCACAGATTTATTGTGACAGAATATTTTTTTCGTGTTCTAAATGTAGTGGTTTTGGCTTTAAACAAAGGACAACCTTTCTGAGAGGTTTAGTGAAACCATGGGCTTTAATAGTGACTCCAAATGGCAAAAGTTTGCTTTTGATAAGGGATAAAGGAATGGTAAGAAGATAAGGAAATATCTCTGTTACTATGGAAAGAGAGATTCTGATATTCTTAAATTCTGCTGAACCAATTGTTAGAGTTTGCAACAAACAGTTTGATGCAGAGAACATTTCACTCACTGTACCACCACAAAAACACAGCCATGGATGGATGAAGAATGAAGCAACTGCTTGGGAAATACAAAGAAATAAAATATAAAAATGGAATGGAAAGCACAGATCAGGGAGCTGGAAAGGGAACGGAAAACAGCAAAACATGAAGGTGAATTTTCACCAGCTTCCTTCAATTGGCACCACAACAATAAGCAAACCCTCATGTTTTTGCACCATGGTGATTTCTCTGGTTAATTGTGAGTGCAGTGCACTTTACCTGGGTGCCCAGGGCTGTGTGGTGTTGAGGGATGGGAATAATTCCCCAGCACCCCGTTATAGTTTGGGCACTTAATCAGCAGAACCATTTGCATAAGTGCTTTGCCAAGTAAGTGCTCCTCAGAACGGCCTTGAGTGAGACAGCAGAGTGTTTAATTCACTCCTTTTCCCTTTTTGTATTATAACAGATTATTTGGCATTGTGCAGCTTCCTCTCAATTATTCTCTGTGATTCCAGCAACACATTTTGGTGCATAAAGAGAGGCTAAATGAAAGCACTGAATAGAAAGATATAAAAGAAGCTCCTCAGAGGGTTGATGCTACAAGGAAACAGGTTAAAGTCCTATTAGCTTTCAATGTCCAGTTTAATGGATGAGAAAACAAAGCAGAAATGAAAAGGAAGTTTAAAAAAAAAGCACTGCAGAAAAAGTCTCTTGCTAAATATTTATATCCAGTCCTGGCCTTTCATGGCCCTTCACATTTTTGAATTTAAAATTGATTTATTTTAAATAACTGCATACATAAATAAGTGCATCCTAAATATTATCTGTCTATGCTTGGGGAAACTTTAAGTGAAATTATTATTCTTACCAAAAAAGAGATAAATTTAAAGACTTCTTCTTCAAAATATATTTGGTCCTGGTTCCCAGCTGGTGTAAATTTGCATTTCTCCAAGAAGGTCAAAGTTTTCTTACTCTCACCGTGGAGTAGCCAACCCTGTTTACCTGTCAAAAACCCAGAACAGCTCCAGAAGAGCAAGTTCAAGTTCAAATGTCTTTAGTGAATCCAGGAAGAGAAAACATTCCTAAATCCTGATTGCTCTTCCAGCTAACATTTTCTTTTCTAACCTGTTCTGAGTCCATATCCAGCAGATGCAAATGCATCAATTCCTGCGTGTGTGACTTGTTTGGAGTGCAGGGCAATTATCCAGGAATAAAATCAATTTCTAACAAATCATCTGCCATGTGCAAAGCAGGATTCTAATAGTCATTAAACTAATAAAATGTATTAATGTTTCTATCTATTTTACTCACTGCCAAGTCTGATTTCTGAAGGAGCAAACAGCTCATCCATGAGTTCTAGGAAAGAGCATGAATTGCAGAAGAAATTAATTAATAAATAGCAAATAATCACAAATCAATTACTTCTATGCCTAGGATTACATCATGGTTTTCAAGCAACTTGATACAATTGATCTGTGTTGTGTTAACTGACTTTGAAAATACTTTGAAGGAACTTAGATGTTCATAGGGAACTTGTATCAAAAATAAAAACACATTTAATGTGTAAAAAGGGAAAAATAGATGTCTTGCTTTAAATGCACCAAAATGTTCTCTGTAATGAAAGGACTCTCTCAACATATGCTTCTATTTAGCTCACATTAACATGTGCTTCTCCATGTATACTAAAATATACAGCTTATAATCAAGTTTTCTTTTCAAATTGCCAATTTAAATACAAAAAAAAAAAAAAGTCTGTAAGTTATTCCATGACTTGAAACATGACCATCTTCTAAAAATCTAAATAGTGGTTAATGTTAAACTTGTTAAAGAAAGACATGGCTATTTATATTTATTATGCCCTAATCAACCATTAATCCTCAGAGATTTAATTGAGAACAGTGGACCTTCTGTTCAGTCTGGTCAGACTCTCTGGAGCAGGGAAGATTTCCGAATTTCCAGATCCTTGCTCCTCCCTGGCTTGGCTGGTGTAGAGCACCTCCCTCAGTGCATCCCCTTTACCCATCCTCGTGCTCATCTCTGTGCTCAGAGGATCCTTCTGCTCCTCCCAAAACCCTCCTGCAGCAAAGGCATTTCTGTGCTGAAGCCTTCAGAAACTCCAGCACTTTCCTCCTTGGCTGTTGTTTAAAGGACTTCTTCCCCTTTCTTCCCTTCTGCATTCCACCAGCATCCAGCTCTTTAGCTCCAGCAGAAGAGGTAAATAATTTGTATTCCTGTTCCCATCTCCAGATCATCTTGAAACCTGTCTAGACATTAAAGCAATCTGTTTGCTGCACTGATTATTCCACTTGGCTGTATCCCCTATCTTAAAATACATAGATTATGCTGAATTAAGTCCAATTTCATCCAGAAACCAGCTGATTATTTTCTTCCTTTTCCTCATTATCGAAGAGATTCTAAATGATAGCAATAAACAGCAACAGCATCACCAAGGAGGAAGGGAATGGGAAGGATCATCATTTCACACTGAATCATTTACTTGTTAAACAATAAGCCTTGAAATTAACTTTCCCTCCTGACACCCCTGCATGCACATATGCAAATAAAATGATTAGAGGCTTCATCTTGGGCAAAAATAATGGTCATGTATGGTTCAGCTAATCTTAAAGTCACCCTGGAATGGCAGCCCTGCTTGTTCCTGTTTGTGTGAGTTATCATTCCAGCTAATCTCACTGCCAGATGGTTTTAAATCCATGGCCACCCAGGCCAGCCCAGAACTAGTCCTGGCCACTTTATTTATTGCTGAACTGCAATGCATGGCTATTAAAAAATCTAAATATTTCCTGACAGCTCTCGGGGGAAATCTACAGTTCATAATTTCCTTTCATGGTACTGTTAATACTTCCTGACAGGCTGAGAGACAGTTGTTAATAATTTGGCGGATTTCCAGGTTCTTGTCTAAAATTAGCTTTGGTTTAACTTTTTTTTTTCCCCCCAAATCTTAACCCTTGCTCCAGGAGTGGCTTGGTCTCTTTCTGAAGGTGTTTGTCCAAGGATTGAACCTCCTGTTTCAAAAGAGCTTTGCTCCAATTCCAAAACAGAACTCCAGGGATGCTTTGCTCAACTGCACCTTCCCTTTGGGAAGAAAATTTGGTGGATTGGTGGGTTCTCTGAAATTCCCTATATTTTTTTTAAATAGGAGGAAGCTGCTGGTGTTGTGAAGGCCACCAGCTGGGGGACCAGAGGTGTGAGAAGTGGAGGAGCAAATATAATAAATACTAAAGGTATTGTTTTGTTTGAAAGGAGAGCCCCATATAGATATCACAATGCCTTTAATACGGATTTTAATAAAAAGATCTGGGATATGAAAGGTGAAGCAAGCAAAAGATTAAACTGCAAACACTGAATAAGAGAGTTTAGGGTGGCACAAATGAAAGCATTGCTGTGATATAAAGCTCATATAGAAACAACTGCTGCATGAGATCTTGAAAGAGATGAAGCCTTTGAGATATCATTGTAAAGTTTTATCAACAGTTCTTTATTAACCTCCATATCTTTGAAGAAACCTGCACACTGTCTTTTGATGATATTCTAATTTTGATCCTCTTTTACTGAAGAAACAGGAATTTTGCTGCTAACTTCAGTTGAAACAGAATCTTTTTTTTTTTGTTATTGCACTGATAATATTTGGAAGGGGGTCCTCTTAAGCTTTTTACTCCTAGGTATGAAGTAGATATTAAACTTTTCACCTCTGAAGAATAATGTAGGCTCTTCACTGTCAGTATTTGGGTCCCATCAAGACCTGCAGCTTTAGTGTTTGTGAACATGTTAAAGGAAAAGTGATAATTAGTTCACAGGTTATATTGTCAGGTTTGGTAAGTTTAACACTTTCAGATCTCTTCAAATAATTTATTTCATAATGTACTGAATTTAAAATTGATCCACACTTGCACTTCAGCCAAATCTTTGAAGCCTTTTTATCAGACCTTTCCCATCTCAGTGTTTGCTCAGTCATTGCTGACTGTATTGGGTGATTTGTAGTGAATCTTCTTGTTGTTGGAAATTATCTTTTTGATGAAAACTTCTAAATTCTAATTCACATGGCAAAAGTGGCATTTTCGATAAAGAACTCACTTTACCTTATACAACATTATATAAATGTTCAATAACTGGGATTGTTGCTGGTTTTCTTCCATAAACACCTTGATGGCAGGTGACACTCCCAGTGCTGGTGCTGAGGCGTGGAAGGGGATCAGACTAAAAGAGCAAAAGCTCTGTCCTGATAAGAGGGAAAGATACTGAGGTGACCAAAACATTGTGTTGGAACTCAGGTAGGATCAGATCCTGCTGCCATGGTGAGGAAGCAGCTGCAGAAGGGGAGGAGGATGGAGCATGTGTGGGTCAGTCCGAGCTCCCAGCTCTCCTTCCAGTGGCAACCCCCTGTGAAATTTTGGGGAAAACCTGGATCTTGACTCCCTCTGCAGTCAGGCTCTGCCAATGGCTCAACATATTCTGAAGTCTGTAACATATGGAATAAATTCTTCTTTTCCTGTTGCACTTTATACAGGGAGAGACTTAAACTGCACAAAAAAAAAGGGAAGTGAAATGGAAAATGGTACCTGAGGTTGATTCTTCCAGCTCATCTCCAGGATCCCTGTGTCTGCAGATACAAAGAGGTGGAATCCTAACAGCACATCATCTTTTGGGGAACCACTTTCCACATCTGCTGCAGACTCTCCAAAGCTAGAATTAGATTTGCCTCCCTCAGTTGCTGAAACATGGGAGTCAGTGCTAAACACAGCTCTCACTGCTGCAAATCTTTCTTTCACCTTATCCATTTCGCCCCAGGAAGCTTTTGAGGCTGACATTTTTCTATCTCTCAAACAATATAAAATAAATTATGACTCTACTTTTTCTCACTCTACTGCCACCTCACTTCTGTTTAGATTATGAAAAGTGTTCTGAGCTAGAAATGCACTGTAAAAGACACCTATGCTTATCCCAGCCACAAATTCGATGTAGAAAACACATTTTCCAAAAATCAGAAGCAGTAATTTCTGCTCAGAACAGACAACCAGAAATGTTCCTTCATGACCAATGAGAGTGTGAGAGGCAAAATTTATATTGGCCATGAGACAGCCCTTGCAGGCTGATTACTGGCCTTGCGTAGTGTATAAACTGAAAAAAAAGTGTCAAAATACTGGTAACTAAGCTCCAAATGATGTTATATGAGATAACTGCGCCTTCCTAAGGCTTGGTTCAGCATGAGGGCTGGGATTGTGTTATATTCAGTTGTATTCATTATCACTTAAGCAGTTTACTGATGAAAGACATTTTTATGCTGATTTGTCAACAGCACTACCCACTGGGGTTTATATCTTTCAGTCTTTCTGTTTCTATTAAAGACAGCAAATTCTTTCATTGGCTCTTCCTTGTTGAGAAACATTAGAGCTGGGGATGCCCACACAAATGTTTGTGTTGCTGCATTGAGTCAGTTCAGATATTCCTGAAAGAGTGAATGAAGGAGAGTCACTCCCTGAGACCTTCCCAGGGCACTGAGCAGCAGTTCCAGTGGGATCCTAAAACGTTCTGCAGGGCATTGATGGCAGAGAGGGATTTGTCCTTCAGCTTCCTGTTTAAGCTCTCTAATTGTTGCTATGAAAATAAAAACGTGAAAAAGTTAAAAATTATTTTTTAGATATTTAAATCCTGCTGAGTCTTGTATTTGGCTGTTAAAGAAGGTGTGAATTCTCAAAAGCATCCTTAGAATCATGGAATGGTTTGGGTTGGAAGGGACCTTAAAGATCACCCAATTCCACCCCTGCCATGGGCAGGGACACCTTCCACCATCCCAGGCTGCTCCAAGCCCTGTCCAAACTGGCCTTGGACACTCCCAGGGATGGGGCAGCCACAGATTCCCTGGGAAAACTGTGCTTTTCCTGGCAACAATTTCAATGCTGGTGAATCCATTAGGGAAGGTGAGTGAGGTCTCATCAGGCACCAGAGTAGAGTCCATCCCATTGCTTCTTGAATGTCTTAATTTGGGGAATTTAAGACACAAAATCCTCTGTAGTGTCCCACCCTGTAGGAGTCTCAATGTCACCTGAAACACAACAAGCTGTTTGTTCAGATTTAGGAAAATGTTTTGAAAACACAAGATTTAAACCCTCCCCGAAGGCTTTATGTACTGGATTTGAATTGCAAATAAGCCACGGTATTTTCTGTTTCCCTAGGAAAAGTAAGCTATAGCAGTCAGGAGTGAAAACCAAATGAAAATCCAAGTCCTTTTGTGAAAGAGGAAAAATAGGAGTGATCAGTATCGGAAACCTTTGTTAAATAGCACGGGGTACTTTTCTCCCTCGAAATATGGTTCAATAATTCTAAATAAGCAGTAAGTACTCCAACAGCATACGTAAATCTTGCTGGAGCCTGGAAAACTGGTCTCTTCTGCTCCTGCTCTGGTAGTTGCAAGTATTTGCTATTCAGTCTGTTATGGATATCTGGAAAATAGTTTGAGTGCAGAAAGCGCCTCAGGGATAAAAAGTTTGAAAAGAAAAATGTAGCTGTATATCATTGGCATTCATGAGGAAATTCACATTAGATGCCTTCAAATCAGGTGCTCAGGAGACAATATAGAGATCAGGAGCAATGGTGTGCCAAGAATGCAAGCCTGGCTGGGACAGGCCCAGCTTATTTCCTGGCAGATAAAGAACACAGAAGTGCGGAAGGCCAAATTCAAAAGATAATATAGATGTGTGGAAGCTGGTGGGAGGGAAAGCTGAGGCTGCAGAATAAAAAGGCTATGCATGCACTCCCTGGATTATAGCCCTTTCCTTCACATTTTCATTCCTCTCTTCTTCCATTCATTCACAGGTCTCATTCTGTAGGATACACCAAAACACTGGTCCTGAGGTGAAGCTTCTCCACCACAACCACTGTGGAATTTGGCCCCACATCCCTGTGGTTAAATATTTTTTTCTTTCACCAGGTCAAAAAGTTGCTCTTTCTGCAAACACAGCTACATTTTGCCATGGGTAAAAATGTCAATTTGCTGGAATTTAGCTGAGAGCAAAATCTCATCCTTCCCACTGCCTGACAGGTTTTACCCCAATTTGATGTCACATCACCACCTGAACCAACTTTTGCTTTTAGAAAACGTAGCAGAAAATTGTGGCAAAAATGGGAAATTGGGCCTATTGTCATGAAAATTCACAAGAGCATTTTGTCCTTTCTCACAGATTTGGTCTTGTAAGTGTTTGTTTGCTTATTATTTTAAAAATAAGTGGTTTTAGAAAGTAAAGATCTCGAAAGCCAAAGTCTCAGCACAAGGCTGGGCTCAGTAAAGAACAAGATATTGGCTCTTATGTTGATGTGTTAATGTCAGATTATTTTAATTAATAAATTAATCCGTAGCTGCTCTTCTTTTAAATTCCAGGGAAAACAACAGTATAACTGAAACCTTCAGCCTCACAAGAAAGCATTTCCCTCCATGTGCTAAGTGCAAAATCACTGAGTCAATACTCAAATCCCACATTTAGACTAAATTTTTCAATATCCCAGATATTCAGGACAAAATGTTTGATGAAAGCAGTACTTTTGTTCCAACAATATTACCCAGAGTGTTTGCAAGGAGAAGCAGGTTCTGCACAACCCATCCACGAGTTTTCCATGCAGAGCCATTGCTGACCTGTGCATTTCATCCACATTTCTTCCATCTATTCCTCTCTGTGTGTCCCACCTGTCACATTTGGATGTCTCAGGAACAGGGATCTTTCCTTCCCCCACAGATAAGAAGGAAAAACGACAGGTATAAAACATCTGAGCACTGAGTTCTTTCCTATGGACTTGTTTTCTCTAATGGGAAAACAACAAAAAATGATGTTGACTACTTCTGTAACAAGCATATCTGTATAAATTACATCCTGCTGACAAATGGACACACAATCAGGATTTTTAGGGGGAAATGTAATGTTTCCCCCATGATCGTATTTAGCATATTTCGTTTTCCATCTATCTCTCTGCTCAAAGTGTGGCATAACAATTAGAATAAGTGATAGCAGCACATCCAGAAAACAAAGGGTATGATGGCAGAATTTATCTTGTTACATTTCTTGATTTAATGCCAGTCTGGGATTTCTGGTCTGAACCAGATTTTTCTTATGCCATAAATATTTCAGTTTTTTCATTTATTCTTGATTTAGTTTGACAGTAAATAATCCCATGGAAGCTGCTGTTGGAAAGATGTTGTAAAAATTATTAAGTGCCTGCTTGCCAGTTCGGTCCTTGTGTTTGTCAGAGGGAAGGGAGTAAAACAGTTGGGTTACTTAAAGGAAATATGTGTGTGTGTGTGTGTATATTTACAGTAATGCCCCATAATTTGCAGTCTTAGGAGCAGAAGAATCACAGTTCTGGGGATTGATCAATACCTTGTATGAATACAAGAGTTTGGGTTGTATATTCTGGATATTGGCAGCAGCAGGTTCCTGTTTCAGGTTTCCAAAAAACTCATCCATAACCCAACGAGAGGAGAATAGAAAGCAGGGAGGTTTTCAGAAGGATTCTGAATTCTGCCCTTGCAAGATAAGGATCTGCCCTCTTGGAAAAGGCAGAATCTGGCCAGTTATTTGGCTTTTATTCGGTTGGGTTTTTTTTGCAATACTTGCCTCAAGAAGTACGTGAGTAACCCTGAATGGTGTAAGTCCATTTCCAATTTTCCTGGGCAGCTCTTGCACCTTTGAAAGGAATTTCAGATGGTCTGCACAAAATAACTCTCACAACAAAGGTGGAACAACCAGAAACAGGACATGTTTGAGAGACCTTGAGGAAAAGGAGTTGGGTGGGACCAGCACTGGGAAGTGCTCCCTGTCCACGGCAAGAAAAACAACCACAAAAAAACACCCAACACGGGGGGGTGAAAACAAATAGAAATGCCAAGGAAAACACGTGGGAATGTGCAAAATTCACTGCAATAACTTCAGCAAAAGGGGATAAATTGCAGACAAATGCTGGTTGTTATCTGCTAACAGCCGACTTGGCATCCACCAGGATGATTTGTCAGTAAATGGGCAATTTGAGCCTCCTCACCCCATGGTGCTGCTGCACACACAAGTCGTGGCTGCTTGGGGAATATTTTCCCTCCTAAGCTATAGCCAGGAAAAGAAGCTAAAACTGGGACACAGGGAAAGAGGTAAAGTCACAAAATTAATACAGGAGGAATTAACTTGACATCTAAGTAATTAATTAAAATCCTAACATATTTTTGATCTGAAGAGATACATTCTGTTTAGGAAGGACAAGAGAAAACAAAGGTAAAGTCAGTTTTCTGCCTCAAATATCACAGCTATGTACACGAGCTTCAAGGCAAATATTGACAAGCAAGAGAAAGGGTGTGAAATAAATATGATGTGATTCAATAAGGAAAAGCACCAGGTTTTACACTGAAGTAGAAATAATCAATGCCTACCTTCAGTATCGACAGGTGGTTTAAAGGAGGGGTTAGAGTGGAACATGAACTGAAGGCAAGTATTTAAAAAAGCACCAAAAAAGTATTAAAAAAGAAAGCAAATATTTATTGGGGGTATTTAGGTGCAGTTACTGCTGTTTGGGGTAGGGTTGATACACAAAGGTACAATCCAGCTCCTCATTCTCTGTTTCTACTTCGACAGAATTATAATTTAGTACTGTTTAAATACTTTTCCTTTCAAATACTTATAAATTTTGCAAATGTGCTTCAGTAGACCTCAGTTGTGTGCGAAGTAGGACATCATGAAAGGCTAAAAGAAACTCTGGGTTTTTTCCATCCTGTTTTCCAAAACTAAGAAGCTTGTCAAGGTTTGATCATTCTTTCCTGAAATGGCAATTAGCAGTGGTGCACCAGGTTTCTAAGGGTGCCCCTGAGACCACCTGCAATTTTTAGGTGGAGTTCATAAAAAATATGAACAGAATAAAGTCCCTTAGAGAAGTGGGATGGCTTCCAAAGGATTTGGATTTCTTAATTTTCTGAAAAACATCTCTCTCACTCCTATCAGCAATAAGTTGCAGGGTAACCCTGTATTAGATCTTTTCACAGTGGTATGAAAAATGAGACAAGTGAGAAGAGAATATGGATCCGTAAGTGTGGCTCATAATTGTAATTTCTCAGTGGAAAATTTTCAGCACTTAAAAGGTTTGGAATGATTTTACAATTTTGTAAACTCATTTTATTAAGTGATTTCTGGTTTCAGCTGCTTTATGAACTGATTCCCGACAGTAAATTACTCAGTTGCCCTTTGGGAGTATAGGCCAAACAGATACTTTTTCCTGGCTTAATTCATCATATGTTGACTGAAATGTCAAAGGAAATTAAAGTAAATTGTTATGTAAATCCTTACGGGCGGATGGTTCATTTCTGAAGGATAAAACTTCACACAGAAAAGGTGTTTTTTCTTTTAGATGGCTTGTGTGTGATGTTGTGATCGCTTCTCCTCCCACAGGAGATCAATCATTTTGCATCAGTACCTGTTCAGGTTGCCACACATTCACCAAAGGATCCTGTCTGGGATCAGAACCAGAACACCACAGAATCAGGGAATCCCAGACTGGTTTGGGCTGGAAGGGGCCTCGGAGATCACCCAGTGCCACCCCTGCCATGGCAGGGACACCTTCCACTATCCCAGGCTGCTCCAAGCCCCATCCAATCTGGCCTTGGGCACTGCCAGGGATGGGGCAGCCACAGCTTCTCTGGGCACCCTGTGCCAGGGAATCCCGACCCTCACAAGGAACAATCCCTTCCCAATATCCCATCCAACCCTGCCCTCTGGCACTGGGAAGCCATTCCCTGTGTCCTGTCCCTCCAGCCCTTGTCCAAAGTCCCTCTCCAGCTCTCCTGGAGCCCTTTTAGGCACTGAAAGGGGCTCTGAGGTCTCCCTGGAGTCTTCTCCCAGCCTGGCTCCATGGATATGGGCTCCCTATGATGGAACAAGAAATATCTTAAAGTGTGATGAACATTTAGGAGTTGAGAAGAGCCCATTTTTCCAAACACCTTTTCTTCTATCCCAGCACTGTCTGACAGAGGCACCACAGGCAGATTTGTCTTTCCTACTCAAGAAATTCCCTCCCATGCAAAAGATCTCTGGGCTACAAGAAGCGGATGGGAGAAACTTCAACATTACCTATGATTTTCATTCACCTCCTTTCCAGCTTTCTGTCATTTTGGAATTATTTTAATGCCAGGATGATCCTATCCAGACTATTTATTGCATTTTTAGTGTCTGAGTCTCCAAATGCTGCAGCATAACATGATTTTACATGGGGAAAGTTGGGGTATTTATTTGGAGTCTGTACTTTAATTGCCCAATATCTCTTCCTGTTTTTGCAGAATATCCAGGTAGTCACAGGAAGACACTCTTTACTTTCTTCCACTGATTGGATGGGAGGAATTTTTGACCTTGGAAAGTGGAGATGGTGTTGCTATGGAAACTAATAAGTCTGCTGCCATTCATGAGCTGCAGCACAGGTAAAATGTTCTGCTATCAGTGTTTGTGATTGATAAATCTCTATCAGTGTCATAATTCTTCGAGAAAGGAGAAGCAATTACCAAAATTAACAGTCCTTATTTGTATGAACAAGTGACTGAGGAGCTTTTCATTAGGACATGCTTTAATTTTAAGCAACTCCAGGTGCTGCCTTTCAACCAGGAAAATGCATTTCAAGATCATAAGAAAGCTGGAATCCAGGAAATAGATTTAACAAATAGTCTAAGCTGTAGCAGTGAGAAAGCAAAACCGTTGTTACTTGGGTGGCAACATCATGAAGATATTTCTTGGCCACAGCATCACCAAATGAAGCTGGAATGAAAACCAGACCAGTTTGGGAGTACTGAATGAAGGGTTTGGATTCCACACTTCAGATCCCACCCTTCAGTGCTTCTGTATTAGTGATGTGTCTTTAAGTCACAGTTAACTGAAAGCATTTTTTACTGCAGTCCAAAAATAAGTGAGAATCATAGGACTGTCAGATATAAACACACAAAAATGAAAGAAAATCTTGCTTAAAGCCCCTCACAATGTAAATATTCCTTCTTTGCCTCCTGTTGGAGTGATGATGGACTCTCATCCTCCCACCCTGGGCATCCTGACAGTCCTTGGACTGGATTCAGAGGACAAAGTGTGGTTGGAGGAGTCAGGGCTGTGTTACCCCATTCTCCTCCTTGAATATCCCTTGTGCTTAATTAAAATATCAACAGTTTGTAACATATTGTGAGGTAAAATGTTCTTTTCTGCCTGGCTGGGCAGTGCTCACAATGACGGTTTGGTATTCTGAGTTCATTCCTTCTCTGAACCTTTTTCCTAATTAAAAGCATCTAACTTGACAATCCTGCTTCATAAACCCATAAAAATGGGATTAACTCATGTGACTCATTACAGCCTCATCTCAAAACAGGCACTGAATGGGAACTGAACTCTTTGAGTTTATAATGAATTTGTGGATGGACTGACCCTTCACACTTGTCTGTGATAGAAACCATGACAACTGACTTTTGTCTACAATTAATGTATTGAACTCTAAATAACCAGGATATTACTCATGTACTTACAAGGAAATTGTATTAAAGTAACCTCAAATGATACTTAAATTAATTATGTAGTGCATGAGTCAGCAGCTGTTTGAAATGAAGAAACAGAGCAGAGGGCAGACTTCAGTAGCATCTTGAAACACAATTTAAATGAAACCCCGTGCTGTTTTATCTAAAATGTAAATCTCAGGATGTAAAATGTGAATGTGAATGTAAAATGTGAATCTCAGGATACAAAAATGTAAATCTCAGGATCAGACTTTCTGTAAAATCAATATGAAATTTCTACTTCAGTAACAAGCAACCAACATGGTAAGGACTTAAAATATTATAATATATAAATTTTTCAAGTGAGCAGTCACTCAAAGCAGCCCTGCTTTGCTGAACTAATCACAACAACCAAGTGTGAGAGACCCAGATCTTCCCTTTAATTTCCCACTGCCCCACTGTGGCCTCTCTCAGCCCTTTTGGGTGCCTTTCACTGAGCAATCCCTTCTTCACTACTCCGAGTAAAGAACCTGTACCAATCTTTTAGAATTACAGGATTCCCCTGAAATGCCTTGATTTCATGTGAAATAGATGGTGATCCTGGAATCTGAATCACAGGAGGAGCAGGACAGCTGCAGGATGGATAAGATATTCCTATACCCATGTTTTGTACTTCTAAATAGAACATTTTCTTTCACATTATTTTTTACACAAGCTTTCATTTTTCAGGCTTTTTGTCATCCTCCTCATCCTTGCCAGAGGATCATCTTTTAACGAGCCCAGTGTCCTGGGCCAACTGAGTTAAAAGATGCTGGAGCTCACTTTTAGATGAACAGGTTCAGCTTTTAAAGACTTAAAAATAGATAAAAATGTAAATGTTCCATATTCCCAGGTACCAAGAGTAGCTCACAACAGCACTTTTGTCCTGATCCTGCTCTCAATTAAAGTAACAGCAAAAGCTCCCACTGACTTCACTGAGATAAGTTAATTTATACCTGGGTATAAATTAACTCCATTGATTTCAGTGGAGCTCTGCTGATTTTCCCTACATGACATTCTGAAATATGCCTGATGGTTACAGTCAAACTGCAGTTATGGCAAAACTTCTTTGATTTATCACACGGAAGCTTCACATCAATTTAGGAATAATAGAACTGAGTGGGAAAATTAGGAACAAGCCACAGTGCTGAGCAGAGCAGTTTTGTGGGCTGGGGCTGGAAGGGTAATTCAGATTGTTAGATGGCATTGGTCACTCATTTCCTTCTTGTTTCTACCTCAATTCTACCTGACATGTAGAATGAAAATGGTTTTGACCTATAAATTAATTTTAAATCTCAGGATTAAATGTGCTGTGCAGAAGAGCTGGATGTTATTACCCCCCAAAATGGCAATTCAATTACTCAGAAATCAAACTGCCCTCTATATTCTCTTTATAGGGAAAAATCGTGGAAAGAATAATATTCCCTCCTACTCTTATTTTCCAGCAGAGCTTTTTTATGTGTCTCAACGAGGGTCTTTAGGGTTTTCTTGCAAGTGCCTTAGGGGACAAAATAAAATAAAGTAATGCATGCACAGTGACACAGCCAGGGAACAGATTAGATTTCTTTTTTTTTCATAACCCATTGCTATTTAAATGAGATAATCTGATCTAAGCAGAACACCAGAGGCAAGAAGGGTGATGAAGATAAACTCAGAGATCATTACTTTAAATTCTGTGTACTTGCTATAGGGATGTACAACAACCATCTCCTGACATTGTTAAAATTTAAACATTATTTGATATGAATATGTTAAGACAGAGCATTCTGGATTAAAGATCTAGACCAGATTTTGAGAAGTTGAAGTGAACAGACCTGTCCAAAGTGCTCAATCAAATAAAATAATTGTCCCTTCACACCAAAACTGTCTCAAGTTTTCCTCTTATGGCTGCTCCTGGCTCGTGTTGCTTCCTCTGGATTTGTTGTGCAAGGCAGGTTGCCACCAATATCTTAATGAGGGAAGATTTTATTTTTAATTTTTAATATCATAATTCTGTCTTAAGCATCCATCAGGTGCACCTCAGATTGTTATTTAGACGTGGGTGCCAGCTTAGGTGCTCCACCAGGCTGAAGGAACCATCTCCTCATCTCTCTGTCTCTCTGGTCTCTCCATTCTCTCCTCTGCCAATAAGGAGTTACCTTCTCATTATTTCTGCAGGGCCTGTCTTCCTCCTGGGCAGCTTATCCAAATTTTTTGTGTCCCTCCCATTCCTAAAGGGAAATGACACCTTTTTGACCTGACTCCTGGTGACTTCTGCCCTTCAAATCAATCCATGCACAGAGACGTTGTCTTTACCAATGGCTTTTTGTTGCCTAAAACAATTGAAATAAAACTTTGCAACAGTATTAGGATAGTAAGATAAAAAAGCAGGTCCTTACTATTCTAATATTGTTGCCAAGTTTTATTTCAACTATTTTAGCCAACACTTTGTTCTGCTGATGGTCCTGACCCCATCATGGAAGCAAATGGGTGTTTCAGGATGAGAGATAAGGAAAAAGCAGAATGTCAGTAGATGCTATCAGGCTGTAAAAATTAACCATGGAAAATATGAATATTCCAAGCCCTACCAGCCAGTCTGACCTGCATTTTGGCAGTGAGGCATTAACTGTATTTTTACACAGTCCTTTGGCTTATTGCCTCCAAATCAATTGGAGATGCAACTGCAACCTCTTGGGCTGGATTTTGGCCCATCATTTTGAAACTGCTAAATTAGAGAGAGGAAATTTCCTGATGTAAAGTGTCCTGATACTCCTTTGGGTCACAGCAGGATGAATATTGAATACATCACATCCCACACGCTGCCTGCAGTCTCTTGCAGATTTATTGTTAGCATAACAGCACCTTTAGGGATGGAACAGCAGACCATATATTTTAAGACAAGTGACATCTTTGCTATTTCTAACAGCAAAATGTGGAGATGAACTAGTCCAGCCTGGAAATGTTAAGGATTTTTTGAACAACCAGAGGCATTTGGAGGTCTGCTGATGAGTCAGAGACTGATAATAATTAGGTGTCCCTTAGACTACACGGAAGTTTTCATGATTTTGGGAAATAAAAAGCTGTAATTCTGTAAATTACTTGCAAGACTGTGGCAGGACATGGCTGATACTGTAATGACCTTCCTGGGAGAAGGGGGAATGACATTTAAAGGAGAATTTTTGGTTCCACTCTCTGTGCTGCCAGGAGGTTCAGCTCATTCCCCGACATCAGTGAACAACAACCATCCTGTGGTGCAGCAAAGCCAGCAAAAGAGGGACACTAATGCTCTGAAGGGGCATCATTTTATTTAGTAGATGTAAGGGGATTTGAAGCTTTCCAGCAGACAGACACAAACCAACCACATCAAACCCAGAAAGAAGGAATCATCTCCAACCTTCCATGCCATGGGCTGGGCTCGCATTACAGAAGAATCTTCCTCATTGTGCTTCATCTCCCAGAAAAACCTCTTTTTTGAGTTCCCCTGAGCGCACAGACGTGGTGGAGAAGAGGAGAGAGCCCAGGTGCTGCTTTGAGGGTTCACTTTCACTGATTTAGCTGGCAGGAAGGTGCTATTTACAGTTCCTGGAGTGAAGTGGACCATGCTGGGATTCATGGAAGTCATCACTAGAGCTTTATGTTCTCTCTGTGCCTCTAGTGCTAAGTCTCTTCTATTGTCTGAAAGGCCTAACCTGTTTTTGTGCTGGTTTAAATAATTATTGCTTCCTAATATTTTCATTTAGTTGCTTTACAATATTTTTTTTCCTTTATTTAAACTTTACATGATTTCTTTCTGTTTCATATCAAAGTGTTTCATCTCTCTGTACAAAAGGCTCATTAAGTTTGTAAAATAACATCCTGGTACTTTAGAAGTCATTAATTTTTTTTTCCAATTTTTTTTGTTTGCAACAGCTTCAAAGATAATTCAGTTTTCCTTTATTACCACTGCCAAGAAGTTGAAATTAGCAGGTGATTAAGCACTTCAAACGCTTTCTATTGTTGAACGCTTTCTATTGTCAACAATAGCAAATTTAACTATAAAAAAAATAAACTTAAGAAGGAACAATAATACATCACTGAAAGAGTTTATTGAAACACAAAATTTTCAAGTGAAATTGCTGAATTTAAGTAATTTTAAGTAATGTTTTAAACTAAGAGTAGGTTTAGATTAGATATGAAGAAGAAATATGAATTTCTGTGAGGGTGGTGAGGTGCTGGTTGCCCAGAGGAGCTGGATTTAGAGATTCCCCTTTTCAGAGTTACCAACATGGATTTCCTTGCAGTTTAGTAGTCAAATCCATTATTTTTTTATCTTCACAACCAATGCCTCAATTTAAGAACTGACACGGGAAACCTTAGATTTTATTTTGGAGAGAATGATGGACACAAAGTCATGGAATCACAGAAGGGTTGGTGTTGGAATGGACCTTAAAGATCATCTTGTTCCATGTCCTACACAAAATGGAGAGAAACCCAGCTGGAGTCTGTAATTTTCCACTAGCAGAAATAAGAAAAATTTAATTTGTTTTTGGAAAACAGACCTTAGACATTAAAAAAAAAATAAAAATTAA
>VZRZ01004559.1:889875-928359 GCA_013398175.1 Climacteris rufus
TTTTTTTTTTTTTTTTTGTAAATAAAAACCAGGACCAAAGTTCCCTGCTGTTTAATATTCCCACCCAGCAGCTCTGCACACTCTGTCTGACACGGGTGAGGACCTTGCCCAGAAACTTTTAAGTGCTGCAACATTACCTGCGACTTCCACGTAATCACAGGCTGATCATCCCTCCCATTGTTTGCAGAAGCTGGAAAATACAACGTCTGGAGTTATTGATTCGCTACTTCTTTTTCATTTAGCGCCTATTGATCGCTGTTTATGTGTGTGTTTCTTGTTGAGCAGGAATTAACATTGAAAACTTCTTGGAATTCACTGCATTCGCACCTACTTGACATTCCTGGGGAAAGCTGGCTCTGCCACAATCCCACTCCAGCTGGGGGTTTCAAAAATCGCAGTTTTCTCCTCTGGTCCCTTGGCAGCAAAAAATGATTCCTATATAAAAAAAGCCTTTTTTTTTTTTTTTTTTAATGCATTATTATGGTTGGCACTTGCCTGGGACAGAAAATGTGGTTGTCACAGAGTTTGAGCTCCCAGAGTAATTTCCAACCCCCCAGTATGATTTAGGCTGTGGTTATCATGCCTACATTACAAAAATAAACCCCCTGAGGATGGGAGGTGTTTCTTCATCCCTCTCTGGAAGAGGAACTCTTGTGATTACTGTGAAAATTGCTTGTGGAGTGTGGATGGGAAGCCAGCTCTGGGACACACACTGATCTGTAATTTGAGAAAAATACGGATGGATGAGTCCAGTGGGGCCATGTGTGAGGGTTGGATGAATGGAAATATCTGTGATAGCACTGAGCCCTTCTCTGACTGAGGTGTTACAGCTGGGCCATGTGTAAAGCTCTCCTCCCATTGGTCTGGTTATACTCTGATCCCACAGTTTTCCCAGTTTTAGCTCCAAACACAACCAAAATCACAGACCAACTACACATTTCCCAAGAGATTAAATTATAGTCCTGAACCAGCAAATAATAATGCGAATGGATTCATGTATCTACCTTACATTTGTTTTTCACCCTGCAGAACACTCCTTTTCTCTATTACTCCATTCATATTTAGGGTGAAACTCTTTAAAAAAAAGTTAAAAATTAAAAGCAAAGTTTAATTGCTATGGAACTGCACAGTTTGAGGAACTGGATGAAAAAACCCACATGCTCCATGTCAGGATTTATGTCAGTAATTGCTGTGGTTGATGACAGAGTTATCATAATTAGCATCCAAAGGGAGATAAGGCTTCTCTTGCAGGAGGTGAGAGGGGAACAAGAGGACAACTCTGGAATGTGAAGGGACCTGCAGCCCCCATTTCCCTGTTTCTCTGCTTCCCTTTGTGTGCAAAGTCCACCCAGAGGTGCCAATCCTTGTCTTGTGGACCAGCCTAAGGAGGACACTGCCTAAATTCCTACCATGTTTGCAGCAAGAGGAAAATTTATAAACTTTATTTTGATATATTTGATTTTTAGGTGCTTTTAAAATTTTAATAATAGCACTTATTTTTCCTTCTGCGTAGTATAACCATGGTGTTTTGTCCTGTATTCAATATTAATATGTGCTTTATTGTTCTATTCTAATTACAATCTCATTATTAAAGGGGCCCTATGTTTTCCTCTGACAGATATTGCATCTCATTGTTAGTGGATCTTGGTTATTCCGTGCTTATTGTTATTAATAATTTGTAGCAATTGGATTGGTATTAGAATATTACTTTGCTAAATCACTTTTGCTGCTAATTAAGGCACTGTGTGTGACATTGTTTAGCTCCAAACATCATCCTCCTGCTTTTCAGCCTGCTCTAATTACCTGTAACTCATTCATTTCTACACAAGAGTCAGGTCTTTTAATCAAATTCCTTTGAGCTTTGTTGTGGTGGGAGCTGCTCTTGGTGGGAATGAAAACTTCTCATGGACAAAGATGTTTGTAATGACAAATGCACCTTTCACTGCAGCCCTGGAGCTCCTTAGAAATAGAATAATTGTCCTCGATGGTTCCAAAGGGGCACAATAGAAGGAGGAGGGTTCTGAGGGAAAAGTGAAAGATGACTGAAGAAATCCAACTATTCAAGGTATCAGCAAGGAAATCACTGTATTTTTAAATTGTCTTCCCTCCACGAAATGTCTGTGAGATCAGATCTGTCACACTGTTTGTTGGGGTAATATTTCCTCTGAAGAAGCAACATCACTTCATTATTTGCCTGGGAACTTTATTCACTTTGGCTGCCAAACAAACAGACGACACAAAAAGGTCATGCTTGAGTCATGAGTGAAAACTCACATTAATGGCCAGGGGGCTTCCTGGTGTGTGTCTGGCATTAGCAGGACTCTTACTGACAGAACCTCTGACATATCCTGAATACTGCAAACATTTTGCACAGATTGAGGAAAAACGGAACAAAGGGTTTATTTCTGTGCAATTCTTTCTGCAGCCATTTTAGTGGAGTGTTAAAAGGTGTTTAAAATCTGTAGTTTAGACCAAAATCTATCCAAACTTTGGCTCATCTGCTCAGAAGGCCTTTCCCCCCAGCCCAAAAGTGATTTATGGAAAGCAATTTCTTCAGCCTCTAATATTGTCTCACTTCATACACTTATGCCAGATAGTTTTTGATGATTTATTAGCTTTCCTACAGCTTTTTAAAAAATGAATATCAATACAATGTCAACAAAACAGGGGTTAATCTCTAGTAACTTCCTACTGAGCGTTAATCAGATTCATACTGCAGTCTAAAGCTACTAAAATCACTGATGGCATAATGCAACTTAAATCAGAATATAACATGATACCTCCAACTACAGTTTCTATTTAGAATTATTCTGACTTACTCTGAATATGGTAGAAATAAAAGACTTTTCTCTGTGTCTTCCTTGTACATTTGTGAGTTTGCAAAACGCAAATAGTTTGCTCTAGGCCAGAGAAAATGTAACCATTTATGTAATAGATATTGAATTCATATTTGCCTGACAAGTGACCTTATCAGCTATAACTTGTCATCTCCTAATTAGTCTACATTTATTTTATTCACTCAATTAACCCCCAGCCTCTCCAGGAGATAAGTTTGCGATACACGAAATTGTGTGTGGTGCTGCAATTAAAATGGTGCTGCACATGTACTCCACAAATTTGCCTTAAAGAAAGGTAAACCTCATTAATATCACACCAATCCGACTGCAAATTGAAATGGTTTTTATTGCCAGTGATGCCACTGACTTTCAATGCTAACTGGCAGGGAACAACAGTGTCTTTTCTTCAGAGAATCTAAGAATAATCATGTAAGACTAAGAGTGCACAGTGAGATTTAGAGACCAGGAATATCTCCATATTATTAAACCTCTCCTTCCCAGAAAAATGCCCAAGTTCTTAATTTTTTCAGAAATAATACTGTGATTTAGAGACCAAGACTGGCCTGAAAGGTGAGAACCTAGAATTTGTATGGAAAAGAGTGAAATCCTATGAACAGAATCCAGCCTGATTCACATTTTGTGCCTTAAAATAACTTGGGGGAGGTTACAGTTTTGGATAAAAATCTGGACCACGTGATTAGAAAAATCAACAGAAATTCATTCAAACTTTAAGGAAACCAAACCTGAATCAAGATTTATGTCCCAGTCTGATAAGTGTAAAATGCTGCCTTGTGCATATTTATAATTAATTTACAGGGAGAACTTGAGACAAGAACATTGTTGTCAGCCCAACAGTGGACATCCAGTGAGAGTCAAAATAATAAAACAAATATGCATTGTATTGCATGACATTTTACTCCAATATCTGTATAGTTTTCAAGACATTAGAGATGAGAAAACACAAACGTGCAGAAAATAAATGTGGTGAGAGAAGACGTGTTGTAACTTCAGTGGGATGCGATCACTGAGGACAGGGAAGATGTAATACCCTCCCCTCTTTCCTTTAAAACTCTGTAGTGCAAAGCTCCTGGAATTAGAGCTGCATCTATCATTGATTATGTCATTGCCAGAATTATGGCCTTGAGCAGATTTGTCATAACTCTCCTGGTGATGCTGCACTGAGGGCATGGTAACCATCAGTCAAGAGGATACAATTTCCAAGTACTCCAAGTCAAGCAAATGTGTTCTGAGCCCTGTGGGACAAGTCCTGCTGGAGATGGATGGCACCAGGCTGTGACGCTGCTGGAACAAAGCAACTCCTCGCACACCTCTGTGGTGCCTTTCCACGGAGTGATCAGGGCCTAATCCTTAGGGAAGGATTCACTTCAGCACTGAAATCCCACTAAAATCAGGGGAACAGGGAAGTGCTGGCTTTCCCTGGATCCCTGGAAGTGCCCAAGGCCGGGTTGGACAGGGCTTGGAGCAGCCTGGGACAGTGGAAGGTGTCCCTGCCCATGGCAGGGGTGGCACTGGATGGAGTTGAGGTCCCTTCTAACACAAACCATTCTGTGGTTCAATGGTTCCACAATCGAGCGCGAATTCAACACTTGGCCTCTTGTTTTTACATCCGGAAATTCTCCACCATCTCTGTATCTTTTGATTTATTTTGATTTATAATCTCATGTTATTTTTGCTTTTTGGATGTTACCTTTACATTCAAATTTATTTTGTCTTTGCATTTATTACATTTTACTGCTCACATTACCCCCATAATTTAAACACTCTCCATCCCAGCTCAAGTGATGAGAAGCAGCTCCTGCGTGGAGTGTCCTCCTTTCTTTGGCACATCACAGCATCAAAACACTTTTTTTTCCCCTCAATCTGCTGCAGTTTGAATTTCACCACTGGCATTGATGAGATGACTAATCCAATTTGCCTCTATGCAGAGAGTCCTCTTGCATTTCTCTCTGCACTTCTACTTTTTCCCTGAATAGCCGTCATTTAATGCCCCGTTATCTTGGATGGCACTCATTTAGTGGTTTATTAAGCAGTAATTCAGCAGCCTGTTATCAGTTCCTACTATAGCTGGGGAAAATATGCCGTCCAAGTATGCAAGATTTCCACAGAATTACAGCATTTTTGTGATTTTTGGATTAGAGAAAAATTACCCCAAAGTAATAGATATGAAATGTTTTCCCTGCATTTCATTATTGGCCCCGTGCTACAGCTCCCACCAGGCCGTTCTGACTGTAGATTGCCTGGTTTTTATTTCTGTTTCCAACCTAAGCAGTGAAATTCTACAAAATCACAGAGAACTCAATGGACTGATAAGTCCTAAACCTGGGCTCACTTCTTCTCCTGTACTCCTGTCCTTTCTGAGTATTTCTAAGTGGGGAAAAGGCATAAACTTAAATTAATTTTTTAGAGCTTCTTAAAAACCAGGGAGTTGAAGTGAAATAATGGGCATGGGTAGAAACCAAAGTGTGTCCTAAATACAGTAGCATAGAGGGATCAATGTAAATCCCAGCTGGAAAAAATGGGTTTGCAGAACAATTTTGATGATAGCATAGGTAAAGGCTTGATTGAAAATTATAACTGTTAAGTTTGGATTTAAATGGTGGTATTTTTTATTAATATATCACTCCTGTTTCTTAAAATATTCAAATGGCAACAAATAATGAAAGAGGTAAAAGGAAGGAGGTAAGAGGGTTGATGAAGCAGCTAAACTGGCACTGGCCATGGAACAGCTACGAGAGTTATGGAGTTTTCCTTATCTGCATTATGAAAAGCGTTTCTGGTTCTGTTTTCCCCCTGGAACCAAGCACAAGAGACACAGGAGGATGAGTGGTACAAAGCCTTCCCAAGTGGCCTGGTCATTCCAGGCTCTCCCGGCCCCTCCGGAGTGAGGGCCCCAGGAAGGGTGAGCAGGGACACTCCAGAGCCCACGGTCTGGGCCGCTGCTGGTTCTGTGCAGCACTGAAATGGTGTCAAACTCAGACATAAGGAGGAACAAGGGAGGGATCACTTCCAATTTTCCCTGGTTTTTCAGCCTTCTGACACGGCCAGAACATTCCCACTTCCCGAGTCCCTGGCTCCCAGCCCATGGCCAGGCCAGCCTCGCCTCCTGATCCCTTCCTTTTCCATGTCTGCTCCAAGGCACAATTTCAGTGCAACCCTATCAGCCTGTGTTTTTTGCCTCCTTTGAGCTGGGTTTTGTTTTGCTGTTTATGCTGTCATTTTTTTTTTCCCCGGAGAATACATCAGATAAAGGTCATTTTTCCTTGAATGGAAAAGCACAGTAATTTTGACAGTGAGACATTCCCAGCTTGCTCTACATCAGAAATGTTGATATTAGTGCCTTTAAAATAGAGAGTAGAGACAAAAATTGCCTGAACAGCTCAATGGCTGGCAGTTATTTTCCAAAAAATGAGCATTTGCAAAGTTATGTTTGTGGCTTCTGCTAAATTTCAGGCTGCCATTACTGAAAGGACTTTAACTTCATTTGTGTTTGCTCAGAAAAAAAACATCATCATGAAAGTATTAAACAGCCACAAAAGATGATGGCTTCAAATAGTGTCTTTTGGCTGATCCATAATCATTTGCTTTGGCAATTTTATTGGGGAACATTAAGGCTGATCACTTACTCTGTGTTCCTAATTATTTCTGAAATATTGTGCTGTTTTCTGTGCTGAAATGCGTAACGAGCAGAGCAGTGGGCTGGTTGGGATTGCAATGTTCTAACTGGGTTTTAATCAATGAGTGATAATGAGAGCTTGTGTTTTGACTTTCCCTTCTTAATTGCCAGTAATAAAGCAGATCCTCATTGATGATATTTAGCAGAGTTCAGTTTCATTCATCTTTGTTTATTCTATTTATTTTTGAAGTGCCTGGGAGCTTTCAGTGCTAGACACAATAACAAAATCTACAATGCTAATTATATTTTCCTTGCCTAATATTTTCCACAACAGAGGACGATGCTGCCCTTTCCTGGGGAGTTATAGCACCTCCCTGCTTTCAGCAGGTTTCTGGAATGCAGGAAATGTCTAATGGTAAAACTGTGTTCCATAAAATCCCAACCACATTTTGGTGTTTAAATCATTCCCTTCTGCTGCTCATGATAGTTGTGAATATTTTTGCCAGGATGTCAAAATAAGAATTAAACATATATATTCTAAGAATAAGGAAAGTTGATCTCACCTAAACAGCCACAGCAAAGCCACACCAGGGCTGACCCACCTCACACCAAAGGCCGATCTTCACTGGCCAACAGTCAATTTTGCAACCTGGTTTTTGATTAAGAAAGCCCATTTTTTTCTAAAAGTTTAAGTTCCAAATTTAGTTTTGGCCTTCCAAGTGGATGCCAATCCTGTGATGACAAGTGTACACAAATCAGTCAGTCAATACAATAAATATTTTGATAATATCCTGCCTGAATAATCGAATTTAGATCAGGACCTGCCTTAGGTTTAAAATGTTTTAAATATCCCCTGCATTCCTCTTCAATTACATGTAA
This sequence comes from Climacteris rufus, assembly GCA_013398175.1. Lineage (NCBI taxonomy): Eukaryota > Metazoa > Chordata > Aves > Passeriformes > Climacteridae > Climacteris > Climacteris rufus. The sequence goes on from VZRZ01004559.1 coordinate 897,226, forward strand.
GAAAATAAAGACTTTTTAAATCTTGCCTGGATCATTGCTTAGGATGATTTATATTCCAAGATTTTCTCCCCAAGTTATCAATCATCTGAAAGCAAGAAGTAGGTGGCAGCCTGAAATTTCTATATCAGATCTTTCTGTGTCCTGAGGAATTTTTGCTGTGGCAGTAATTTGGACTACAAAAATAAATGGCCTCCACATGTTTTTCTATTATCTTCATGATCTCAATTATTTCTAAGTGTTATTCCAGGATATAAACCTTGCTATCTACATATAAAATCATTTCTGATGTCAAGTTCTTACAGCTAATTCCTATCTGGTTTAATTCATGCCTCTTATTTAAGCTCTGAAGAGAAAAACAAGCTTCTAGGAAGGAGCCATTTTGTTCCAGTTATTCAAAGTAAATAAGCAAAATTTAAATAACATGTACAAGGAGCTTAAACGCCCACCTGCATTATGGTCCTGCAGAATGGTGATTGTATCTGGATTCCTACAAGGTCTGAGGCTCAGAATGCTGCAGAACTAAAAACTACTTCACATTACAACACTTTCCTGTTGAACATAAGTGGGAATTGCAAAGTGTGGTCTCTGGAAACAAAAGAGGAGTCACTGCTTGCTTTAGTATATTCAAACTCTTTGAAAACCAGGCTTTTTCGTAATTTGTTTCCATTTCATTGTGACTATATCTTTGCAGTGGAGCAATTCTCCTTTGTCTCCCTCTCTCTCCAGGGTCAGTGGATGGGAGCGAAGGGTTGCAGAACATGAGTGATGAAAAGACTAAAATGGGTCTGAAATGGAGCTTAAAGGCTGGAGGAAATTTCCCAAAAATTCTTTAATTTTCCCCTTGTTTGCTGTATAAGCAGAACTGCAGTTTTTCATGTGCTTATTCCAGCCAGTGTTTCACTCTCTGCCTTCTATCAATAGTAACATTGATAGGGCATTGATAGAGCATCTATCAATGAAATTTGGCAGTCAGAGCTGATCAACACTAACAATGGCAAAAACTACCTGAACTTAATTACTCCCCATCCTCTTAGATAGCAAAGCAGTTACATTTTGCACTGAAAAAAGTTAGAGAAAAACAAAGTGCTGGATTTATTTAACTGGCAGGATATTAAATGATATAGCTGTTATCTTCTCCTGTAGTATAAATTATTGAATTAAGCCTTCAGTCAGTTTGGCAACAGTGCCAAATGAATATTACAAGACTACAATGCAGCAAACAGTATCTGTCATTGAATCTGGGTCTCACTTAGAACTGAAATTACAGTGAACAAAATGCTTGTGCATTAGATTGGAAAAGGTTCATTGTTATTTATTCATCTTCCCTAGTAACACAAAAAAACTAATGAAATTTCGTTGAGAAGGGGGCACATCAGGATTAGTATCCATCAGAAAGGCACATCCCTCCAACTTCATCAGGGATATTTGTCTCCATAACTAGATGTGTATTCCACAATAGTTCTCTATCTGAAGGACATGCCCAAGCTCATGACATAAAACAAATCACCCCCACTAATGAAAAGGTGTTTTTCACCTCTTGTTTAGCTTGTCTACATCCTGCACAATAACACAAAGTCTTCAGAAATTCTTTTCATAAAGGCAAAAAAACCTCAGGCACAGGTAGGAATCGGAGCACTGTTGCTCTCATATTTGTTTATTTTTCAGTAAAATAGTACATTATTAATACAGGTGACACAGTGGTGTATTTATAGCCCCTCTCCTAGAGCACCTTTCCACACATCCCCACGAGGAATTGTCCATAAATCTGTACTCATCTCTAGTCGAAAGTGTAAATCAGTGCAGCTCCACTGAATCCTCTCCAGAACCCATCCATTAGGAACAATTTTCCTTCTCTGCAACTTGAACTCCGGGTCTGGAGTCTTCAGGGAGTATTTTGGGGTTGTATGGAACACAGTATCCTGGAAATCCGAAGTTTGATTGATGTACTCAGGGTGATATCAGGAGAAAACATCGCATTTTGGCATTTAGGGATCCATCATAAATTACTTTGGGATTAGAATGGGTGTATCTATCAGATGGGTAATAAATTCACTGATTCTCAATTATATTCACAGAAAATGTTGAAGCAATACTGGTTATCACAGTAGAACTTTTAAAAAATGTTGGAAGCATCACATTTTGACAAAATATTTTGTCACTATATATATTTAATTGAAAAAGGCTCATAATCCTCCTGAATATGACAGTTTTTGCATAATACTTCCTTAATTATCACCTGTGATATATTACACCTTAATTTTCTATGCTAGATTCTGACAATAATGGTTATATTAGTAATTAAATACATATTTTATAGTTTTATTGTTTGTTTTCACATCCAAGGAAAATGTGCAGTCAGTTCACAACCTCAGCATGTTGTTTGCCACATCAGCCTCTGCTCACCTTACCTGCCCCACCACAGAGATCCTGTTTAAATAACAAGAAAAATATTGGAATATTTGACTAATTTATCAAGGAATAAAATTGATGGGATGCAGAATCATTGTTATTGAAAGCATTTCAAATTTCTGTGCCATTTACCAGGTCTGGAGGACGTCTAATTAAATAAAAGTTACATTTCCAAACCCAAATCAAGTGTGGTTCTCCAAGTGAGTCACAGGCAACCTCCACCCACCACACGCAGGAAGAGGGGACAGAGGAAAGGGCACTTGGAGTGACAGCTCCTAGGAAATGGCAGATTCCAGCTGTGCCTCCTTTCCTCTGCTTTTCAAATTTTTACTGTTTTTCAAATCTGTTTTCACTGTTTTCACTTTCACTGTTTTTCAAATCTCAAGGAAGGGGTACCATTATCCCAGTGCCTCCCGGATGGAATGGCCTCAAGCTGAGCCGAGGGAAGCTTAGAATAAATATTAGGAGACATTTCTTCATGGAAAGGGTTATAAAGGATTGGACCTGGCTTCCCAGGGCAGTGGTGGCATCACCATCACTGAAGTGTTCAAAAAACGTGGATGTGGCACTTGAGGACATGGCTGAGAGCTGAACATGGTGATGGTGCTGGGACTTATTGCTCTAGAAATCTCTTCCAACTGCAGTGATTCCATAATTCTGTGAAAGGGATGCCTTGCACTGTTGGCTGCCATTTTATAGACATTTTAATTTATAAACCCTGGGCTCGAGTGCCAAATTTCACATTATTACTGGGAATCTTCCTGACTTCAGCAGTGCCAGGACTTCACCCCGTGTGCATCCTCAGTGCCGACCCTTCTCCCAACATCACAGGGAGATAAGTGTCTCCCTGGTTCTGGTGTCTGGTAACAGAGACACTGTGGAATTCCACCAGCACTCCCAATTTGACTCTTCCAATAGAAGCTGAGACTTGAAAGGAGCTCTGTGTCTCTGGGGCTCTGTGAATCAACATCTGAAGGGAGAAAACACATGAAAGTTGAAGGCCCTTTGGGAAAATCCTACAGGTTTTAGGTGCTGCTGCCTGCTCAAATTTATACCATCTAATCTCCCTTTCTCTGTGTCACTGCTTCACTCTCTGAGGGCTGGATGTCACTGGGAGGGAGAGGAGGGAATCCTGCCTCTGCTGCCTGTACTCCTGACAAGTTGCTTTTTATCCACAGAACACTTTCATGGCCCTTTTCTGCTTTCTCTTTTCCCATTTTCTCTTTCAGTGTTAATATCTGACTCCTTGAAGGGATGTATGTTACTTTAGGTGGCAGCAAACAGTGTCTCATCCATTGCCTCTCCTTTTGCATCTGTCAGTCTCCTTTTAAAGTCCTTGAGCTACCTGGTCCAGGCCTTTGAGGAAAATAATCATTCCATTCTGCTTCTGACAAGATTCAATCAAAAAACCCAGTGCTCTTTGCAGGGCAACACTCCATGACATTTAAAAAATCTGTGGACCCTCTAAACTCTCCCTCATCCAATTAAAAATTACCAATGTCTTCAGCTGAAAAATTAAACGGATTTTGAACTAAGTTGGATTTTTTCACAATTTTTCTGCTGTCATTAGAAGGGGGAAGGATCTAATTCACCTGTCCCATCCCTTTTGCTAGAACTGACAGGTGTTTTACTATCTCACTGATTTAAAAGAGGCCTCTTAATCAGGTGTCAGCTTTGGCCCATAAAGTCATATTAATGTTTTGGATCAGGTATGAAGCTCTATCTAAGGCACATTAAGAAAGATTCATTAGAAACTCACTACCCCCGGAATTTACAGCCTTCCTGGAACTTAATAGCCTGGATAAATTCCTCCTTATCTGGTTTGCTTATGTGAATTATAGCAGTTTTGCATTTAAAAGCTTCTTCTTATGATCTTCCATAAGGATTCACTGATATGGTACATACAGAACCATGGAATGGTTTGAGTTGGAAGGGACCTCAAAGCCCATCCAGTGCCACCTCTGCCATGGGCAGGGACACCTCCCACCATCCCAGGCTGCTCCAAGCCCTGTCCAACCTGGCCTTGGGCACTGCCAGGGATGGAGCAGCCACAGCTTCTCTGTGCTCTCAGCCCAACAGAATCCTCCATTCCTGGTCCTGGAGCAGTGAATTCCCTGGAGTTTGGCTCCTTGGAGCTGATTCACCCAGACAAACATAAAACCTTTCCCTGCAAACGGATCATGATGTTTGTAGGACACTCTCAGACTCACCAAAGAGGTTTTATCTGATATCAGCGATCAGTTTGGAGTAATGGCAATTCCAACTCCACTTTGCAAAACATCCTAATGGGAAGGAAGATCTGTGTGGGAAAGGGATAAAAGAAAAGTCAGCTAATTGACAATATTGTCTTACTGAGTTATCTACACACACTGCTGACTGGGCTGGGCCAGCCTAAACTGCTCCTGGGCTGTTTCACTTTGCATTTCCAGCTGGGAAAATACCTCAGAAGGAGCTGAATATTAAGCCAACCAGAGCCAGACAACAGGAAAGAAGAGAGAGCAGGATTTGGCTGGAAATTAAGTTGATTGAGTGTGAACTCCAGATTTGTGCTTTTCTCCTTTTCTGGATGAGGCAGAGCATAAATATTTAAATATTTATTGTGACTAAGTAAAACCTCTTTAACTCCATTTGACAGGAATATCATGGTGTGACATAACACCCATTGCCCAAAAAGCAGTGACAGGGAAGCACTGTGACATCCCCTGCTGATTCCATAATTATGGAAAAAGCAGGGTTCCTCCTCTTCCATTGGCACTGTGTTAATCTCTGCATTGGCTGAAGACAATATCATGTAATGAATGAAGGAATGTTGATTCATTTTCATCCTTTAGCTTTGAATTCAGGCTGGCATAATTATGGTCTTTATGGAGATCAATCTGATTTGGCATCCTAAAGAAATACATTTTAACTTCTTTTACAACATTTCATAACAAGAGTTTATATTTACTTTCAAGCACCAGGCTGAGGATTCACACATGATTTGTATGTACAAAAATGATACATTAAATCAAATATTCATATTCTGATAGATTTTTTTAAAAATATGAATTATTTAAATATTAACAAAAACAAACAGCCCTAAGAAAATTCATTTGTCATGTGTATCTCTGGAGAAATCATGGTGATTGTATTGAATCTGGAGAATGGAGAAGAAATATATGGCCATTCTCTATAGGAAACACAAAAGGATGCATCAGGAAATTAGAAATGACCAGCCTGACCTTTTCTATAAATAAGAGATGGACTCCTAGGACACCATTGGCTCTGAAAGTGCACATCATTTCTCACAAATTTGATTTTATTCTCTGCTGCAGATCAGGCAGCAAGAAAAGGATATTAAAGAGAAAACAAAACAACAGCAAGAAGCTGCCTTTACTAAAATTCATGGACAATATTTTTGTGACAGGGACTGTGGTATGTTCACTGGAAAGGTGTTGAGAACATGCAAAATATTGTGTCCTTATCCTACACATTAAGGGTCTGCTGCACTAAGGACACGGGAAGGGGATAAAAAATTAAGATATTCAAGAGTCTGCAAATGACAAATGAGTCTAAATTCCATTTAGAAAAAAACATGGGAAATTAATTCTGGGTTTACCAAAATATTTACATTTTTATGAGGTGAAGCAAGAATTTTTATGTACATCAGGCAGCTCACCACTGGCTCAGCGAGGTACATGGATTTAAAATGCAGAACAATGATCCCAGGGTCATTTTGGTGCTTCAGAAAAACTTTTCCCTGGTAGTTCTGGGAAGGTAACAAGGAGGACTGAGGAAATTAACCCAGAAGAGAAGAAAATTCCTCCCAAAGAAAAGACAAGTCAAAAGGTCAATTGTGGAAACAGTGAAAAAAGAAGTCTTCAGATTTGTCAAGGGATTACACCCAGAAGAGTGGCAGGAAAAGAAACACAGATTATTTAACCAGACCCAGCCACCATCTCTGAGAGCTGCTCTGCCTTGCCCTCGTGGTTTGCTGAACAAACTGACTTCTCCCCAGCTCCCCAGAGCAAAAAGATCCCCATGAAAAACAGGAATAATCCTGGTTTGTCTTGCAATTCATCGTTTAACTTTGAATATGAAATTAAGGTTGATTAATGCTACTTCTGTTTTAAAAGGACTGAGAAAAGGGGAGGGAAAAAAGCCCAAAACCCTAATAAACAAACAAAAATCCCATAAACCACCCCAAAACCAGGTCAGTATACAAAAACTACACAGAAAGCGTACAAAAGTAATACATGAAAGGATGCAGAGGGTTAGAAAAGAAGTTGAGTGATTCTTTTAGACTGTGCCGTGACCAGGGAACACCAAACACAGAGACCCCAATTCCATCCTTTCCTGCTGCCAGTCACAACCCACAGCACAAATATGAGGTGGATGGGCACATTCAATAGTTGGCCACAGAGCTTCCATGGGAAATATGCAAAGAAGCTTCCCTGTCACCTGCAAAATAAATCACCAGCACCTGAGATCTGGGATTTTATTATCAATCAGCCTTGAAATATTTCGTCCTTAATAGTCAAATGTCTGGAGGTGGATTCTCTGCTGAATATAATAGCAGACCTTAACTTCAGGCTGAAAGCAAAGGACTCCAAAGGACAATTTTATGTGTAAGGACATGCTAAAGACATCTAATCTTAAATTATTGTTTTTCTTTCACAGGGGAAGAAACCCTTCATGGGCCTATTTTTATCCAAGAGCCATATGATATCACTTATTCCATGGGCTCAGCAAATCCAGAGATCATCCTGAACTGTACAGCTAAAGGATATCCACTCCCATACTACAGGTGAAGTCAACCTTGGAAAAATATTGTCTCACTGTAATTCTTTCAACTGTGTTTTAGTCAGTAGTACACCATCATAAACACCCCAAAATATGTTGTACACTCACAGCAAAAAAATACAAGTAAATATAAAGTTTATAGTAAATGTGAGGAATGAAAGAAAAATATTTTTGCTACTTTACTGTTTAGAAAATTAACACAGGAACAGAAAGCACATAATTGAAAATAATCCCCAAAGTATTTTAAAATATTACACTATTAATTCTGAATCCACTACACAGCTGTGAAAAATGGGAAAATGGAAGTGCTGCACATCTGTATTTGATAAAACTTTCCATACACTAATAAATGTTTAGAAAGCAGGACAACAACATCCTTCTCTCTTTCTAATTCTAACATTCCATGTACATATTTATGGCATTTGTTTAGAGAAACAGCTCCAATACCTTACAAGACTAACTTAAAAACCTTATTACCAAGAAATTTTTGTTTATTTGGAACTATGGGCTCATAATTTACAATATAACTTGTTGCTCCAAGGAAATCTAGGTTGGATAAGAGGAAAAACTGGAAATCTGGGGAAAAAAAAGGAAAAACAATATTGTGCTTTCTACAGAAAATAACGGAGAAAGTAATGGTGTGGGAAAGAAAAATTATATATAAAGAAGAAATAATTCATGCAAGACATGAAAGAAAATTGTGACCTACTAAATTCTTAGAGAATATTTATTAAACAGCTTTTAAGTGCTCACACAACGTGAAGTGCCACCACTGTTTATCAACTTGGCTTTTGTACCTCATGGCTTCATTTGTCCCCAAACATTTTATTAATAACGGGACACTTAATTTCCTTCTCACAGTTCTCCTAGGAGTAGAAATCCTCACCCATTCCCCACCCCATTTTTAATTGCTGTTTTCAACATGAACATCAACTCATGTCACATTTCGTCTTTCCAGTTCTTCCACCCTTTTGCTTCTTATCTATTTAAACACCTTCCTAAAAAATTTCTGGACTCTTGTATTCCCCCATGGATTCCTCACATCCACAAAGAGCAGAGACAGCAGGTTCCATCAGGAAGGAGAGCTAAGAAGTCTCCCTATCACACATTTGATATTCAAATTTTATCTTTAATTTTTTTCAATCACCCATTAATTAGGTTCCTTTTTTTTTTTTTTTTTTTTGCACCATAAGGACATTTTGCAAAGGCTCAGTGTCTCCAGTGAGATGAGATCAACATCTGGGGATGGATCCTGGAGCACTGAGGTCAATTAGAAGTTATCAAACTATCACTGCTGCAATTTCACCACGATTTGGAGGGAACAGGGAGCCTTCAGCACTTTTCTTTGATTTCACCAGAGCTAATGCTGGGTTTGTCAGATAAGGATTGAGCCCGTATATTTAAAGTTACAACAATTTTAGATAAATCAAGCACAGTATGAAATTTTAATCATATCCTTTGCTGAGTGATGGCAAAGAACAGCAAGGAGTGCTGGAGGTTTCCCTTTGATTCAGAAATGCAGAACCACTCCAACAGGAATAAAGTTAGATATGAGTTAATTTGCTATTTAGCATTTTTTTACATAAAGAATTATGCTGATAGATGCCTTTTATTGAAATAAAAAAATGTGTAGCATTTCCTAAAAGTTTTATTTTATCATGTACTCTTTTATTCTTACATAGTAGTAATTTTTTGCAAGTCCTTTTCAAAATATTGTGTGTCTGAGAACCACAGTTCAAGAACTGTTTAGAATTGAAGTAGCAGTAAGGGCTAAGCAATAAAAATGAGACACAGTTTTCCTTTTGGAAGTAACAGAGAACACAGATTAAAGTGGAAACAAAACTATGGATGGAAGCATCTCTAAAAACAGCATGTGTCCAGGAATCTATATAAATATTCTGATAAAACATTTTTATTAAGTTTATTGCTTAAAAGATCAGGTGCATTATTCCAGGTGTTTCCTGGTGTGATGGTGGTGGTAGATAAAGATAACCTTTTAAATTAGATTTATAATGTTTATACTTAAGCTTTTTTTTTATAGTCAACAACAGAGGGTTTATCACCAACTAACCCAAGCAATTAATTTTACTGATTTGTTCTACTTACAGCCTGTCCATGAACATAGTGCAGTGTTTTCAGCAGCATTTTGACTTTTTTTGGTTGATTTCAGGTGCTCTGACTCTTTTCCTGCACTTCCATTCAATATCCAGAGCAATCACATAATGTTGCATTTTCATGCACGTTGGAAATTGAGGGTGTTTTCCCCTCAATAATCTTCTCAGAGAGGAGTCAATTGAACCAATAAATAAATCCAAGGGCAGCATAAGCAGCATTCATTAGAACAACATTTTAATATTTCAGCACAACTTAGAATGATGCACTAAAATGAGATAAAGAGATTCAAATCCAATCCAAATCCAAGCACCACGAGGATAACTGGAACACACAAATGAAAGGGAGGGAACAGAAGAAAAGTCTACAGTGATTGCAAATGGCATCAAATATGTTTATAATCATTGCACCAAATTGGAGAACCATTCCCAGTAATCCCAAAAATACACCACTGAAAAACAAATTGCAGCTCTGCTCTCGTGGGCTTGATCCCTGGAATGCTGTTCCTTGGCTTAGTGCAGATTCTGCTTCAAAAGTGGGGTGGAATTAAAAACTCCTTCAACCTCTGGACTCTTGATCACAGTCAAGAGATTTTAAACTTCTTATTTTCTTCCTCAGTGGAAATGCTGCACATGAAGGGGGGTTTTGCAAATCTTTTTCCCAATTACAAGAAAGCCTCAGGTGACTTGGCAGGACATTTCCATTTGAATGCAAATAATATGAGAAATACAAACAAAATTAAGTCTTAAAAATAAAGATATTTTTATTATACCAGGGCACTGGAAAGATAATTTATTAAATCAGGTAAGCATATATCCATTCACATTCCCTGGGTTCTTAGGGAACTGATGAATTCAGCATCAGAATACAGAACATTTTTCAAAGTTTAGGATCTGAAACAATTGGTCCAGCATGCACTTCCTATAATTGATGAAAAACATTTTCCAATGGTTGCATGAAGAAATTCACAAAAATATGTAGATTATCCCTGCCTTAACAGGCTTATGTTAAAAATTCCCTAAAATAATTATCCAGATCTCTGTGTATTAATACGCTGCAGAACTCACAAAGTTATTAAATCATTCTCTACCACATGAATTCATTAATTCGCTTCCTTCAGTGATGTAAACATATTAATTAGGAAAAAGCCCACACCAGGAGCTGAACCCCTGATCTATATGCAAAGTTTAATAATCATTGTACCATGGTGATTAGGATGATTATGGGGATACTGTGAAGAATTCATTTGCAGCAACTAAGCCAACATCTTTGCATTTGTTTGGAAAAACAATTATAGATCTTAATTGGGAGCCATGTAATGATGACAGCAGTTATTTCAATGATTGATTCTGAAATTAAAGAGAACTGGCAAATTAAATACCAGAATATCTTAGATTAGAAAATGGAAAGCTTTTGACAACATGTAGCATATGTAAATCATGAAATATGGCAAAATCCTCACTCTGGGATGAGAACCCTCCAGAGACCACCAGATAAGGTTTTCCTCATCCTCGCAATAAAACGTTAAAAATACACAAAACACCCTGAAATATCATCAGAAAACTAGACCAACCCAAGTAAATAGAAACAAGGAATAGCACGGAGGTACAGAAACAAAAATCAGCTGCAATTGGGAGGAAGAATTCCTGAGGGTTGAGTGCTGATTCTAAGTTTCTCAGTGTGGATGAATTCATAAAAGGGGAGGCAGCAATCCAGAGAAATTATTTCGTGTTATTAGAATTTTCTCACAGAATTCCATTGATTTCATATGTCATTATGTTTCAAAACAAGTGCCCACTTGAAGGTCAGGACACTCCCTGCCCTCCCTGTATTAGTGGAGATTTCCCTGGGAGCACAGAATTGCATTTCACAGCCCAGTGTGAAAATCTTCCTGCACAAAAACAACTCCTGAGCAGTCTGAGCGTGTGGAGAGAGGTCTGTGGGTGACTGAGAAAAGTCTGGTGCTGTGTGTCCATATCAGATCATCCAGGAATTACAGTCATGGTGTGAGTTTGCTGCAATTTGGGAACAGGGAAAATGGCCCTCACTGTCAGGAGATGGGCAAATAACCAGAAATTGGCAATTTTTATGCTGTGGTACTTCAGATAATTAACAAAGAGATGATTGCCCTTGTTTTGTGGACCGCCTAGAACACAAAGTGAGCCATTGGCAACTCTTCTGTGGTCCTTCCATCCTATGGAGGTGTTGACGTCACCCACAGAGGTCAATAGAAATGATACAGGCTGAGGAGATGCCTGTGACTTAAAATTAGGAGAAGAAAATACCTGATTGTGTAGTTTTAGGATTGTTGACCACCTAAAAAGTGGCATTAACCAACCCAAAACTTGCAGACCTCTGTGGCTGAGCCCTTTATGTTTCCTTTGGCCCTCATGTGAGCAAGGAAAATTCAGCCTTAATCTGAATAATGGTACAGCCACAAAAATTCCCTTCTTGAAACACACAATATTTATGTTCTTTGAAATAGAAATTTTATTTTGACATTTGTAAAGAGCTGGGTAATGTTGCAGACACAATCCATTTTCTGCTTAGTGGACTAACAGGGACAAATTAGGTTTAAAAATAGCAGCATACTCATCATTAAATTATCAGTCTCAAACTTGCTGTATAAAAACTTCCTTCTCAGCTTTTGTTCTGCCCTCTGAAGTGCAATTCTTCCTGATCAACATCTCCAAAGCACCTTTTGTAGCCAAATTCATGATTAATCCTTTGCAAGGACTGTAAAGCACCTTGAGGTAACATCCATATTATGAAAATAATGTAGTTGTAGACAAGGTATAAACCCCACTCCCAATTGAATGGATAACTTTGCATGAATAAGTTATAATTACTTTTTGTGGACATTTGGGTGAATGCTGGTGACTTGAAGTAAAGATTTTCCAAAGAATACCATTATTACTATCATTAAGATTGATGTAAGAAGCAGTCGTGTGTGAAAAATGATCTAATTTTGTGATATTTAACTACATTTTTATCATTACAGGTATGCTACAGCACACTATTTAAGATAAATATGAATAGGCTCTGTAAATTATAAGCATAATTTGATTTTTTTCCCCTCAAAGGTGGAAGCAAAATGGCACAGATATTGATCTTACCATGAGTTATCACTACAGGTTGGTTGGAGGCAGCTTGGCAATCAATAACCCACATAAAAATCAGGATATTGGAACATACCAGTGTTTGGCCACAAATTCATTTGGAACAATTCTGAGCAGGAAGGCAAAGCTTCAATTTGCATGTAAGTTGGGAAGATCACATTTATTAGAGCATTATTTTCCTATTAATTCTGCACATGAACTGTAATTTATTGGGTAATTAAAGGATCACCGGGGATTCTGTCCAAAAGATTTGACTTACTTCAGCACTGCTTATTCCTAAAAACAAAATGTTTCTAGTAAATGCTAATAATGAAACCAGACATCTGATGGCTCCTGCCCTCAGAAACAAGAATAAAAATCACAAAATTGAAAGGTTGAGGAAGATGAACACAATTATTTCCTCTTAATAAAGGTGTTGCCACTTTTTAGAACAGTGGTTTTATTGTTATCCTGCAGGTAGCTACATTTGGGGGGGGAAATGTTGCAAAAGTTGGGCTTTGAGTTTTCTGTAGATAATGAGGTCTCATTGAGGCATAAAATCATTGTTCCCCTAATTGCCACAATGATATTTTTTTATATTCACAAAGAAACACTTTTTTCCTCACACAATGTGCAAAACTGTGAGCTATGCTCTGAAATATTTCATATTTCAGCTCCCTCAGGTCAAGCACGTTGTCTGTCTTGAGATGATTTAAAATTTATTTCATCTTTGCTCCCCATTTCACTTCTTCACAACTTCACAACCTTTTTCACAAGGTTTGGACGCAGTGACCGAGTTCTGTGAATGCCCTGGGGAGGAGGGGAACAGCAGTGACAACCAAAAAACCCCAGATATTCCCTCCAGCTCTTTTTTTTTCGGTCTAAAGCTCTGAGCAGTCTGTTGCTGGGAGAAAGTAATTGTTTTCAAACCTCATTAATAAAACATGTGTCTAAAGCCAACCTTGTGTCGCTATTTCAGACACCAGCAAACGGATTAATTATTAATCTTGTTCCATTTCTCATAGCAAACCTCATGTCACAGGGGTTAGACAAAGGAGACATCAGAGGTCAGGCTGGTTCACAGACTCTCTTTCAGCAGAGCTGATCAAAAGGTGTATCACTGGTACCTTATTTAATAATGTTTTACCCTGAAATTCTCAAAGAGCTTTGATTTCCAAGAGCTGGTCAAATGTAAAAAAAAAAAAAAAAATTTGATTCATTATTTTACCACTTTTTTTCTGAAACATTTTTCAAGCCAGCCTTCCTGTATGTGAAAATGTTTCAAGCTTTGGAGGTGAAAATTCTTTAGTGACAGAACAAATCCCATTTTAGAAAGAAGCAAGAACAGACGGCCACCTCAAAATTGTCAGTGGAGTCTGTAATCCCCAAGGAAGCAGGGCAGGCCAGGAAAGGAGCTGGGAAAAGACCTAAGGAATGAGAATATCCTTAAACGAAGGCACAAAGGAGGTGTAAAAAAATTAAACAGAAATGGGGAGAAAGGAAAAACAAGAATATTTGTGAAAGAAAGAAGGCTCTGGTGATTATTCAGCATTTCATGTCAAGCAGTTCCTTCATTTAAGCTTCATACCTCCAGCAAAACTCTTCCCAAAGTTCCTGCAGGGAGCAGGTCCCAGAGCTGGATCTGGTTTGCCCCTAGCTTGCACCCTGCTCCAGTCCTCCAGCTCTAACAGCACCACAGAATGCTAAAGTCATCCCATAATCAAGCACTACACCACTTTTCCAGTATTGGTGACAGATATTTGCATCCTTCCCCACAGAGAAAGGAGAGGATAGACAAATCAAAGCCTGTTATTTACACTGACAAGCACAAATTTACAGGAAAATGCTTCAATTTAGCGGCATCACTGCGAAACTGTGAGTTTTGAGATGTCTTACAATAGGATACAAAAGCCCACAGTGCAAGGAAAACGTCATAATGACCTGATGAGAATAGTGGAACAAATTATCTTGAAACACTTATTTCACAGCCAACATTTCCTTGTTTCTTATTTTCATGTTGCCATCCAATTTAATTCTTTGTTTCAACCTACACTTCAGGTTTTATCTTAAAATCCAGGCAGGCAGGCACGTTGCTATTATGACATTTTTATTCAACACCTCACAAAATGGAATTCTTCCGTGGACGGGAATGCCTGGCATATTATTCCAATCTCTGTGATAAAGAATTGAATCAAGCCTGTAATCCAAGTAACAGGGTTTATGTGTATTTGTCTCTTTACTACAAGGTAACTAACTCTGAGTTTGAGTTTGAATTAATGATACCTCCAGAAACCTATTGAACATGTCAACTTAATACGTGAAAAATACTTTTTTGCTCTGTTCAAGATAGGAAGTTCTCTGAGAAGCAAAATAAATGCAGGACAAGATTAGAAATATGTCTGCAGCTTCAGCTAGAGTTTCGTGCTTATCCTCTATTAAAACCAGAGCTGTCAAAGGAAAGCTGCAGGAGGAATATTGTACAGAAGGCAGTGGCATAGATTATTAAAGCTACAAACTGAAAATGAGAGACAGCATCAGGGAGAGGGAGCACATAAATGCATTAGCAGGATGCAAGGGATGGCAGGCCCGTGGCATCCCTGCTTCCTGCAGGAGGGTTGTTTTGTCATAAATAAACTTGAAAGCTCCCTATAAATCCTGCACATCTCCTGCTCCCCAGCAAGCAGTACGCTTGGAGCAGCTATCGTGTGTTTTGCAAGAGCTGGAGTTGTTGAGCTGGAACTTGTTGAAAGCTTTTTTTGTCAGACCCCGGCCAAACACAGGCAGAGGGTCCTCATCCAGGCTGGAGCCATGGAGTCACCCACAGGGATTTTCCTCTCCAGTTCGGTGTTGAAACCCAGCATAAGGTCACCTCGAATGCCTCAGTTCAGCCTAAAGTGAAGTCAAAGGTGTGGAGAGCTCATCTTGGAACTAGGCCTGAGTCAGCTTGAAGGGAGAGATGAGGACATGGGAGGTTTTCCTTCAGCTTTTACACTACTTAGAATCAGAGAATCATTAGAGAACACAGTCTTAAGCTGTGCCAGAGGAAGTTTAGGCTGGACATTAGGAAAAATTTCTTCGTGGAATGAGTGGTTGAGCATTGGAATGGGTTGCCCAGGGAGGTGGTGGAGTCACCGTGTTGTGGAGTGTTTAAAAAAAGCCTGGACGTGGCACTCAGGGCCACGGTTTAGTTGATAAGGTGGTGTTAGGTCATAGGTTGGACCTGATGATCTCAGAGGTCTTTTCCAACCTAGGAAATTCTGTGATTCTGTGATTTTGTGACTAAGAATGGAAAAGGCCTCCAAGATCATCAAATCCAACCTCCCCCGTATCTCCCCTACTCACTAAACCACATCACAAAATGCCACATCTACTAATTTTTTGAACACTTCCAGGGATGGTGACGCCACCACTGCCCTGAGCAGCCTGTTCCAATGTTTGGCCCCTCTTTCAATGCTGAAATTTTTTCCTAAGGCATTTCTGTCTAAGGCATTTCATGCCTTAAAAAAAGACAAACAAAAAATCTGTTAGAGAAAACTACTTCAATATGGCTTCAACCAGAACTTTCTCCCAAGGCACACGGGGGATTTGCTTTAATTATTTCCTCAGTTTTAAGCAAAAATAACTGTGTGCAAACAACTGGTCTTGAGGGAAATCCCCATAACAGGCTGCATGAAACAGCCTGTCCAGGCCTGTTACTTGTTCTTTTAGTTCTCAGATGCGTCTATAGCAGAGGCGTTAAGAGAGAGACAGAATAAATGAAAAGTGCAATTAAACAAACTAGAATAAAAAAGGACCCTACTATGAAAAAGAATCACATGTGAACCTACTTCATAATTATACAGGACATAAACCCAGAAAATTCAGTAGTAATTGGAAGCATCTTGTTGCTCAGGGATCTTAAATTAGATTCTCAGTCAAATTGTTCTACCCTTTTTGATAAAAGTCATGATGATTGCAGCTTTCTCAGACCTGAAATTCTGAGAAACAATGACAACAATCTAAATTCATGCCTAGAATTAGTCATTTGGCCACAGGAGGAGCACACAGCAGGGCACACACAATTAGACCCTGTACTTTAAAGTTCTCCACAATGCTACAGACTCAGGAAGGATTTCTCCTTGGAGTTTTTGGGCTCCAACCATTCTCGCGTTTTTCAAAGTGGTGCTCAAGGGTTTTGCTTGGTGCTTATTGTCAACAGCATTTTTCTAATACTCCCATCCTCCCTGCTCTTGGCCAGTGATGATGTGCTCACAGCAGTGTGGCTGAGAGTGACAGTGCTGGGACACTTGGAACAAAATCTGCAGCTCCCAAGAGCTTCCACGTGTTCTCTGTCAGAGACAGAAGACACAGTTTTGCTGAAATAATAAAATTAAAGGCAATAATTCCTCCTGGACTGAGCTTTTGCCATTCTGAAACATAAAATAATAGTTCACCCTCAGCATTTAACCATTTCAGAGGGAAATGAATTAAAATCAATCAAATCCATGTAGTGTTTGCTAGATGGTGACAAGTTGGGCGTTAGCAGAGCCCTATTAGAGGGGCTGGCTGGGAGATGCTCAGCCAGCATGAAAGCCCACTTTTCATCTGATTACTTCATCTTGTTATTTACCTTTGAGTGCACACAAATTACAGAAACATCACAAAGCAATACAGCAGCCATGAGATGTCATAACCCTTTTCACTGGCAGTGTATGCTCTGAAACAGAAAATGGAAAAATCAATAGGCTTAGATCAGATAGGCTGAATTTGCAAAGTCTGGACATGCATGAATTTAAGGCTAAATGGCACCTACACTTCTGGCTTGGTTGTATTGTGGTGCTGTGTGTGTCCAGAAATCCCTCTGTAACAATTGTATTTGATTAAAAGGTGTGCTAGATGTTGTAACTACCACCTGGAGTAAAGCTCTCCAGGTCTTTAAGCTGATCGTTAATTCATCACTGCACATGAGGCCTGGAATACTGATCAGCCTGCCTGGCAGTTGGATTGCAGGAATGAACACTGGCAGTGTCTTTCTTTTCCAAAAGGAGGCATAAACTGCTCAGTTCAGTGCTCCACAGGCACTCAGGGATGACCAGCTGACAAATGAAGAGCAGAAAGCAGGAAGAGATCAACTTGCTAGTGCCAGGAAAAGGTCATCATCAACGATACAGCCTCCAAAGTTTGACTTGGTTTATTCATTCCCTTTTCCTCTTTAGGGGCACATCAGGTAAAGCCATAGACTTACCTCTATCCACATAGAACCATGGAATGGCCTGGCTGCAAGGGAAATTAAGATCATCCCATTCCACCCCCTGCCATGGGCAGGAACACCTTCCACTATCCCAGGTTGCTCCCAGCCCCGTCCAACCTGGTCTTGGTCGGATGGGGCAGCCACAGCTTCTCTGGGCACCCTGTGCCAGGGCCTCCCCACCCTCACAGGGAGGAATTTCTTCATAATATCCCATCTAAATATACTCTACAACAGCAAGAAGCCATTCCTCCTTGTTCTGTCACTCCTGGCCCTTGTAAAGAGTCTCTCTCCATCTTTCTTGTAGCCCCTTCAGGCACTGGAAGGCCACAATTAGATCACCCTGAAGTTCCTCTTCTCCAGGCTGATCAATCCCAATTCTAATGTCATTCTCTACCCTCTGTTTTGAATTGGTGGCCTTATATAAGATCCCAGAATGATTTGGGTTAGAAGGGACCTTAAAGCACATCTCATTCCAACCCCACTTCCGTGGGCAAAAACACAACTTCCACTGGTGCAAAAACACAACTTCCAGATATATGGAGAATCAGCTGTATAAAGTCTCCTTTCCGTGTTCTGCACAGCCCTCCTGATGATCCTGGTAATACTGCTCAGTCTGCATCTTCCCCCGAGCAGGTGAGGAAAAAAGAGAACCTGCAGTGGGAACACTTGCTGTGGATCAATCCTGTCTGGAGGATGGAAATGCTGCTGTCATCTCTCCATATGTCACTAAACAGCTTCTCAGCTCAAAATTGCCTTTTGGACTTTTGAGCACAGGTACAGAATCCAATATAACTGCAGCAGCTGCAGCCACCCTCCCTGGGTGGGGGTAGGAGGAGTGCCAGGTTCTGAGTAGAATGAGTTACAGAAAATAAACCCCGTATTTTGTCAAAATTCTGCCTGGAGTAAAAATAAAGAGAACTTTCATTTATCACTTCTGATTGTTATGGACACTCTGTGCCAATGCTCCAGCTCTCTCTGCAGCAGTTCCCATGGCAGGAGACCACATCAAGGTCTTTGCTTAATGGATGCTCTCCTCAGAGCAGACCCAGCAGCCTCAGGCATGTTTTCTTTTTTCCCTTCTACTTCACAATGTTTCCTCACAAAATCAGGAAAAACATGGTGAGAAATTGATGTGCGTTGTTGGAAGGAATATGACTTTTCCAGGAATAGCACCCCCACCTCTCCCAGCTTGTCTTCATAGGAAAGGTGCTCCAGTCCTCTAATCAACTGAGTGGCCTCCTCTGGGCTCATCCCAACAGGAAGGGGTCTGTACCCACTCCAAATTGGGGCACTGGGTGACCTTCAAGGCCACTTTGAGCAGAACACATGCAGAGAACCCTCTAAAGTGACTCAATGTAATCACTCCAAGACCAAAACTGCTGCAAGACCTCACCATGCTCAGCTCATCTTCCTGTATCTCTGCTGAGCTTCCCAGTGTTCATTTCCTTGCAGAATTCTATGCACACAGAGGCTCCCTCAGGCTCCAGGAAAAGCAGGAGCCACCAACCACCACTCA
Organism: Climacteris rufus; assembly: GCA_013398175.1. Lineage (NCBI taxonomy): Eukaryota > Metazoa > Chordata > Aves > Passeriformes > Climacteridae > Climacteris > Climacteris rufus. The sequence continues at coordinate 916,373 of VZRZ01004559.1, forward strand.
GCAGTGATGAAGCAGGAAGCCTGGAATGGTTTCACCTGCCTGCTGACAGGACAAGGCAGGGTGATAATAGCGTTTCTATTTTAAAGCTCAGTTATCACAAGAATAGGATTATGCAAATCTCCTGACATTCCTGAAGACAGAAAGAACAGCCTGGTATGTTAAAACCAGAAGACATGGGTGTGTCTACATAAGGAAGGGGTTTGCTTTCTCCATAATTCCCTATTTCAGTCTCTGTATTCTCAAAGCCCACATGATGTCCGTCGACACCAAGTTCAGCCAAGGCCTCCTCTCTCCGGTTAAACACATCCTGAAGCTGATGGGAGCAATATTTCCTGTTGATTTTATGTCATAGCATACCAAGCAGCATCAGAAATTCCACTTTTCTGCCCCTCCAGTGGTTTAAACATCTCTCTCAGAGTGTTTAACCACTGTGTTCAAGGCTCTGCTGTATCAACACTTGGTTAAAGCTGCTTTATTCCCCAGGTTAGTTCCTTAGACTTTTATTATAAAAGGAAGGGTTTTATCTATGAAAGAAAGATCTACATGACAGAGATGTTGTAAGGAGCATTACAGGCAGTGAACCAGGCAGATAAAGTAGTAATAGGGAACATAGAAGTATTTGAAGATTATCTGTTAGTTCTGTATTACTGACTCTTTTAGTTCTTTTAAAAGTGTTTATCCTAAATCAACCCATTGCCACTTGTATTGGGAAAGCAATATATGTGATTGAGATATGGTGGGGAACAAAGCATCCACAGGTCCCGGAGCTGACAGATTCTGGTTGATAAAATTTAATACTTTGGAAGGCTAAAACCAGTCTATATTTTCAGTCTGGGTGATTTTCTGTTTTATCTGCTCTACTTTCATTACAGACAATATGATGTAAATTCCAATAAATTATTGAGTGAAATATCCATGATGTTCATGTGACATTCTTCACTTTTGGTGTGACAAAAAAGGTTATGGTGAAGGTTTGCAAGGGAAAAAAATGTTGAATTATTTGGAATAAATTATTGGCTTTTAAATAAGTAAAAATAATTAAATTAATTGATTAGTTATTTTTGCAGTGAAGGTTGATCCTGTGTAAATGTTATAAGGTACAAGATAAACTTCTCTGTAGTTCTTGTTCTGTAGTTCATGTTGAAGAAGTAGGAACAGCATGTAACATTTGGACTTTTCATGGATTGAAGGAATGAGGTCACAGGCATTGCTTTTCTCAACAGGAAAACCACATCTGGCATGGAGAATGCACTGAGCTGCAAATATCCATTTCTAAATGCTACTGCAAGAATAACAAATAATGTAACCTACACCTGAAATCCCACTTACAAGATTCACATCCAAAAATACTCTACACCCATCACTTGGGTAAATCTTGAAAGGAATTCTTTGAGGCTTTTGCAGATGGAATGAGGGAGATAAAGCAGTGGTGGCTGAGGGAAATCCAGGGTAACTTTACAAGAAGTAAATTTGTGCTGGATCAAGATCTCCAAAGGGCTGGGCAGGAATTTGGGAAGGGATATGCTCGTTACACACTGTCAGCCGTGTGTGAGAGCCCTCTCTTCCTTGTCATTTTTCCTCTCTTCCTTGCCATTGTTAATTATATGTATCATAAGCCTTGATTATTATTTTCTTGGTAGAAGTGTTATGAAAAGAATTAGTAGGATAAAGTGGGACTGTACCCATCAAAACCCAGGAAAGGGAGGCAAAAGCTACTTCCTGCAGGACCAGGACACAGCCACTTGTGCTCAACAACAAGGTCAAGGTCCAAGGGAAGGGAGAAACACATGAATTGTCTCCATGTGCTAATAAACAGGTTGCTGTGGGAGCAGTGGGAAATATAAAAGAAAAAAGATTTTGGATAAGAATTAACCCCCCCTGCCAGAAGGACGTTTGCTAGAGGATCCAGGCCATCTCCTGTGGAAGTCAGGCAAATCAGTGTAGTTGTGGCAGGGACAAATCTGACCCTCGAGGTTCAGCCCAGGAAGAGAAATCTGTCTTTAAGAGCTCTCCAATCTGGAGAAAACTCCTGCAGACAGCGAAGTGACTCTGGTGATGACAGGTGACAAATGAACTCTGCCATGACAAGTGAGAAAACTGTTCAGGAATATAAAATATTAAACATATATTCCTTTCGTGCCCCTCCCTGGGAGAGGGTCAGCTCCTCAGCTGTGCCTCTGGCCTGCAGATGGGCTCTAGAGCAGGAGCCCCAAGGCTGCATCAACACTTGCTGCTCAGTGCAAGTCCTGTGCTCAGTTCTGAAGAGAAATTTAATATTTTATGCTGCTAACTCTGTAAAAGAGGGGAGAAAATAACAAAAGCCAGATGCAGAGCAGCTCTACAGCTTCCCAGCATATGTTTCTGTGCTCTGAGTTTCTTGGTGCATGAACAAAAATCAAGCCAGCTCAGGGTTTTTCTCCCCCACCTCACCCTCCCTGTTTAATTTAATTGTGACCTTCCACTTTTTTCCTCTAGAGAAGCTTGATATTACTTTGTAAAGGGCATTTTCACTCTTTAATTGAATAAGACAATCAGGCTGTGGCAGAAATGATTGTTCCCCACCTTGAAAATTAGTGCCTGGATTGGCCATTCAGATCATTTAAGCTGAATTGAAGACCCAGGGCCTGTGTGCATCCTAAAGTGTAAATTACAGGTCCTCTCCTTAGGAAGCTCCAAAGCAATTTAACTAAATAAGGAAGCCCTGATGAAGGTCCTTGGATGATTACACAGCTTTGGAGAAGGACAAGACCCAGTGATTGTGCTTTTCCCTCTCCTTTTGACAACACTGGGGAGCTTGGGGGCACAGGGCAGCTTTGCCTTTTACCCAGGGTGGGATACACTGTTCCCCCAAGGTGGAAATGAGAACAAAAGTGGGAATTCCAGTGGATTTTTAACCTGTCCTGGTGAAAAGAGCCACTGAGGCATTGCCCAGCCTGGTCCTGGTTGACTCAACTTCAAATCCTCCAGACCTGAGATGCTAAAGGCTCACGGGCGCTTCAAACAGAGCAGGAGAACTCAGCAGTTGTTGAGGAGAAAATCCAAGTATTTAAAAACCAGGAAATAGGAAATACTAAGCAGCTTTCAGACACCTTAATTAGAGATAACACTGCTCTTAATCTCAGAATTGAATTCATAGAAAATCAATTAGAACATTTAAAAAATTGAGATTAGATGCTAACAGGAACAGATTAATGTATTGACAGTATTATCAAGACAAAGGAACTGTCAGAGGGTTTGTTCAGCAAGTTTAGTACAGTTTGGAAAGCTGAAAAAGAGAGTTTACTTTGCACTGGAAGTTGTAGGGAAGGAGATTAGCCATTCCTGTGGGAGATATTTGGAGAATGAAGGACATTTCCATAACACACTCTGTAGTAACCGAGTTGCAAGAGGTTTGTGCTCATCTCCTACAAGGTAATTCAATACAAAAATACTGAGGAGAAGCAAAATAGAGGGATTGATGTGCAGGAGATCTTCTGGAGTGGTCTGGACAGGCACAGCCTGTAGCTACAAGGGCTTTCACCTCAAAATTTTTGGGTGTTTCTGTACATGAAACAAGAAAAACAAATCCAAAATCTGGAAGTATGGGACCTTCCAGATAATTTAAAAATCCAATAAGCTTAATTTTTATTATTTGTGGTTATAACAGACCTTAATCCTCTGAATCAGGCATCAAATTCAGACCCAAAATGGGGCCCCTACTTCTTTATAGTCACAGCAAGGGAAGGTAACTAATTGTAAGCTGCTAACATAGGTGCTGGAAATATTCATAGCAAATCATAACCATGAGCTTCCTTGGAAAACTGCTGAGCTTGTCCTTTGTATCCCATTTACCTGGGAGAAAATTCCTATTGTGATACATCACTGCAGTAACACCACTCCTACTGCAATATATCACAGCCAATAGGAGACACAGAAAAAAGGGAACAGAAGTGATATATCACAATTTGACACAGCCACATGGAAATGTGAGGAATGGTATTGATTTGTCCTCAGGAGCATGGCTAATTTGTAAAGAGCTCCTATTACTCGTGCCTTAACATTCACTGCACATTTCAATACCAAGTAATTACAACCATTATATTTGGGATTATGTAATGGCAAAACATTTATGAGGGAAAAAAAAATCAAAAGTTCAAGAAAGCATGAAATTACATTAATTCAGATGAACTGTTGTAATTATGCAAGGTGATAAATTGGAGTTTCTCTAATTGTCTGTAAAAATTTCATATATTAAAACACCCAAATTTCCTTGGTTGTCCTCTGGTAATAGAGAGTTATGTTCCTCCTTAAGAGGGACTGGTTTAGAAGTCCTACACCTGGCCCTGAGCAGGTTCAGGAATTTCAAACACATGATTGGGAGGTTGAAATTAATGAGTTGCTACTTGTGATTAGGTTTTTGTTCGTATCAGAAGCAGTTCCCTAATCCCAGAAATCCGACCTTGTGTTCACTCTGTTGTGCAGTTAAACCTGCCACTCTGGCACCTGCAAGGCAGTTTCATCTTTAAAAAAGAATTAAAAAATCCCAGATGTGTGGGTAACAGTGGTGGTGGTGATATCAGAACAAATATATTACTGATACAGTCAGCAATTGGATGTTGCTTGGAGCAACCTGGTCTAGTGGAAGGTATCCCTGTCCATGGAAGGGGGTGGAATGAGAGGGTCTGTAAGGCCCCTTACCACTCTGTGATTCTGTGATTATCTCTATTATTATGAGCTTTAAAACACTAAGGAAAAAATACTGTGTGGCTGAACCTATAAATTAGCCTATTAATTAACACAAGTGCTTCAGCAGGAAAGATTTCTGTCCATCAGTTCCAATTTATTTCTGTCTCCAGAGATGATCATTTCAGGGAAACACCTCAGCCACCCTGGGCTTGCTTCTCTAACTGGCAGGTCTGTACTCAGCAAAGTGACACATGGTCACCCTCATCCCACACTGAAATTCTTCTCAACCTCTGTTTTTACTCTGCTTAAAATCTACATGGAAAACTTGCAGGCCAAACCCTTTGCTGCCATAAATCAGCATAAAGCCAGGTTGGACGAAGCTTGGAGCAACCTGGTTTATGGAAGGTGTCCCTGCCCATGGTAGGGGGTGGGACTGGATGAGATTTGAGGTCCTTTCCAACCCAAACCATTCCAGGAGTCCATGATAACATCCTTGACCCCAGTGGATAAAGTTGGGTTACACCAGCTCAAAAAAGCTCTGGCCCATTCCTTCTCCCCATTGCTCCCTTCATTCCCAGTGAGGAGCTGACAGCCTCCTACACCTCAAACATCCCTTCTCCCATCAGAGAAAGCCGTGCCATTCCTCAGCTCCATCCCCAAAATGCCATATGCTTTGGGTGTTGAGAGCACAGACCCTTCGTGCTTGGCTCTGCAATGTTCCCGGACGAAGGCGAGGACACGCCACACGCAGCTGAGTCCACACAGTCCCACTCCTCCCTGTGAAGAATCACTTGTGCATCTGAGCATTTTGCTTGGCCTCCACGACCTCATTATCACATCCAACTGATTAATCGTGCTCTACCAAGAGCAGTCTGCCAACGTGCACAGATCTGGGGAAAAAAAAAAATGTGGTTTTTTGTTAAAACTCGCAGCTGAGAGAGCAATGGAGTGTGAGGGAACTCGTTGTTCTTCAAGTGAGATAAATACAGACAAAGAATGAAAGGAATTATGTAGGAACTAGGTGATAATTTATTTATAGATCTCTGCAGAAACACTGAAGTTAGCAAATATACCATCTGTTAAATAGTCATCTTATTCCTAAGTGCATATTAGCAATCTAAATGTGTGCCAAACACCTGATCTTAGAGATCTTATTTGATACTCTTTTTGACAAGCAACATTATGCTTTATTAGATTATGTCATGTTATGTTATAGAGCTGTGCTAGGGAACAGGAGCTGGGAGAACACAGTGGTTGTGCTCTCTTGGTATAAATGCCCACCCAGGGCAAAGAGAAGTGGTTTGAGAGCAGCCAGAATTTCAGAATAACAACAAAAAAGTAGAATATCTGCATCTATATCATCAGGCAATTTTTAAAATAGAGACAGATAGATAGATAGATAGATACATTTAACACGTTTCAGATTGCAATTAATCATGGAAAATACAACCCCAGGTAGGAAAATGGATGGAGAAATCTTTGTGGCAAAGAAAAACATTATTTCTGAGAGTCCACCTCTTCACTGTCTTATCCACCTGGACTGCACAACAAAAGCAGATTATTTTATAACTCATTATTGAACCCATTTGAATGAGGTGTCATCATATTCCATGGAAGATGCTGCCTGCCTGGAAGAAGAGCCCAAAAAAGATGGAAACAGAAGTAACACTGGCTGCAGTAAAGAATTCTCTTTATCTATTTTGCTTTGGTTTCCTCTTTCAGAGGTTTAGGGTTTTTTGTTCTTCAATGATTCTTTATTGCAGAGATAGGCACTGAATAAATTCACTTTGTACAATTATCTATCAAAATCAATCAAAGCTGAAGATCGTTTCTGCTTTGGCCTATGAACTTTTGGGGAGGTGAGGTTTTCTAAAAGACACAGTGTGATGAAGACCTCAGAGTTAAGGAGTGGAATGCATTGTCTGAAGAAAATGTCTCCTTGTAAAGGTCTTTAAAAATTGGGTTAAATAAGGACATTTTCTACTTGTCTCTGTCATGGGTGAGATGAAGAGATTGAATGATGATTTATGTCCCTCCACAGCTACTTTTTTATACCTATGATTAATAAGCATAAAGGGATGAAAATCTTCTCTCCTGCACTGGAAAATTCGAGTTGCTTTGTATAACCAAACTACAAACATGCCATGAAAGAGCTCCAACTCCTGCCTGCAGATTTTGATCCTCAAGGTTGAAAAGCGGGGTTTAAAAGGCAAAGCCAACTTTTTCCCCCATGGCTTCAAACTGAAAGGGAGTGGGTTTAGATGGGATATTGGGAAGAAATTCCTCCCTGTGAGGGTGGGGAGGCCCTGGCACAGGGTGCCCAGAGAAGCTGTGGCTGCCCCATCCCTGGCAGTGCCCAAGGCCAGCTTGGATGGAGCTTGGAGCACCCTGGGATAGTGGAAGGTGTCTTGGGGGTGAGACTGGACGAGCTTCAAGGTCCTTCTCAACCCAAACCATTCCACGATTCCATTATATAATCAAAAGTGGTCCTGCTCCCTATAAAACAGTGGATCCCCTAAGAGATCTCATTCTCCTGCTTCTAAATTATTCAATTCAGGGACACTTGTCATGGTTTTAATGGATAAACACAGACAGGTGACACAGCACCTAAAACGAGAGTAAAAAATGATAACATGACATATTGTGTCATTAAACTAAAAATTGCTACTAGCAGCTCATTACTTTCCAAAATGTATTCCAATTTCAGGGTGAGATATTACACAGTTAATTCTCAATTGTCATGAAAACCTTTTCCTCCTGCTGCACTTCCTTTATTTTTTTTCCCTCCTCCTTTCTTGGGTGTCTCATAACAAGTGAAATTTGGTTCTCAGCAAAAAAAAACCTAGGCCTGATTTACCACAGTCAAAATATTGGGAAGCATTAGTTAGACTGCAAAGATTTTCCATACTCCTGAGAGTTCATTGGGGGGTTTTCTACTCCATTTTTAAACAGAAATTGCAGTTTGTTTCATACTAGCAACTGAGGGAAAGAGAAAGGAAAGGGAACTGTAACCATTTTTGTTGTTAGTGCCTGAATCCTAAAAAAACCTGAATGTTTTGCATCTTTTCAGTATTTTTTTTTTACTTTAATATAACAAATAAGAGAATTTTAGTGTCTTTTTTCCCCCTTCTTCCAGAACACAAAGTCTCAGACCAGGCATCCAAGCAAATCTTGCCAGTAGTCCCAGGGACCACTTTTCTACACAAATATTTGGTGCTGGCGTATTTCTTCTCAGAAAACACTTAATTCCCAGGAAAGGGAAAAAAGGGGGTAAATTTTCTTGGACTGAATTTTCAAAATGAGTAAATCAATCCACACAATCAGAGGCTGGACCAGTAAATTCTAAGTATGAAACCAAACTTTAATATCTCATTCAATTAGTATTAGAGACTGGAATACAACTAATGAAATGCATTTTTTTCTATTTTTCTTGGTCTTTGCTGTATTTTTCCCCCCTTGCACTACCCATAGTCCAAGGCAGAGATGTAGCCAGCAGGCAATTAAAAGAACATCAGAGTTTAAAACCCTTTCCCAGTGTATTGACAGGTCCCATCTATTGTGCTATGACAGCACAAGGAGGTGCTACAGAAGCTTAATTCAATCCAGCTCCCTCTGAGTAGACAATGTCTTCATAGGAGACCAATATCCAGGAGATGAAGAGGAAGAAAAGAAAAATTAACTGAGTAAAGTTCAACTAAGGGGGAGAAAATTGATATATTGACATAAATAGCTGAGGCTGTACAGGTAGTAATCGTTATTGCTCTGACCAACGAGGGCTGTTTCTCTCTATTGAACTTTGGATCAGGTTGTTGTTCAGCTGATGAAAAATGGAACAATTGTTTGAAACAAGAATCTGCAGCAAGGTAAATAAAATCAGCTTAGGGCAGGCAGTTTACAGCACTGTGGTATAAAGAGATTTAAGGGGAAGGTGATATTTATTGTATTAAAGCATATTTTGAATGTATTTCAAGCAGTCATTTCCCAAAAGGCTCTGACAAATGGGAAGGCTTCTCATTAGGATGAGAACTGGATCAAAAAGTAAATAATCTTTTTTTTTTTCAAAGTACTTTTATTGTGTCATGTTTTGTAATTGAATTAAAGGGAATCAGACTGTTAATTCTTCAGCATCTCAGGGAAATGTGAGAAAGCAGCAGAGATTGGATGTGGTGTTAGACTTGGTAAAAAAAACCAGACATTAAGAGTCATAAAAATCACCTATGGGAGATGGGCATGGATGTGTTTATACAGATTTCCCTAAATCATGCTGTGATTTCCTACTGAAAGTCCCCTCTCTCTTTCCTTTAAAAGCAGTGCTAAAGCTCAAGTCAATGAAAACATACCCAGGTACTGCAGCCAGTTTAGAAGAGAACAGACTCATCAAGAAAACAACATATTTTTATCATTATTTAAACACACACTCTGTGGGAGTCCTGCTGATCTTTAATTATCACTTGTGTTTATAGAACACACCTGTTCTTTATTTCTATAGAAAAGGAAACACCACAAAATGCCTTTTTTCCCCCCCCCAAATCATGTAGTTTAAGTCGTGCAAGTTCCAAGAAATGATGCTGGGGAAAGTGATGGAATAATACACTGGCTTTGCAATTAGAAATTGTAAATACAAACTCTGAGGGTTGGAGTGGAACTGCTTTAGGAATAAGTGAATACCAAGGGACTCAGTAATGGTTGGGCTGGGTGATCTTGGAGGTCTTTTCCAACCTTAATGATCCTGTGATTCCATGATAGCAGGTTGGACAAGCTACTTTTCCATCCAATTAGTCAATGAAATTACATTATGCTGTCAAACATGTGAACCTGTTCTCAGATTAATAAATTGGATAGATTGGGATGCAGTTAGGAATAACTCTGATGGATAATAACCAGGTCTTGCTTTTTCCTTCTCTCTCAAGATCTGGAAAACTTCGAGACAAGAACGAGAAGCCCGGTGTCAGTGAGGGAGGGACAAGGAGTGGTTCTACTCTGTGGAACTCCCCCCCACCACGGAGGTACGGTGAGGAACAGCCTGAGCAGCCCCTGCTCTGCCTCAGGAGAAGCAGAATTCCCTGTGGGATTAGCACTGGAATTTGCTTGTGCATCAGTTACTACTCCAGGTCCCAATGGAATGGCTCTTTGCCTTTAGTGCTTGCTGCTGCAGTGCTCAGTTGAATCCTGCATCAGGCACGTTGGATTTGTCATGAAGGTTTGGCTTCTGTGCTTGAATCCCTGATTTTTTCCCTTCCTGATAACCATAGAATAATTTAGGTTGGGAGTGGCTTCTGGAGAGGTGAACTGGCTGATTGAAGGAGGGCTGACTAGATCAGGTTTCTTAGTAACTATCAGTGCTTCAGATGGAGAGTGAAAAGGAGTTTCCTGAGGAATTGGTTTGGGGTGCCTTTGCATACTGCTGCTTCCTCACCACAAGACCTTTGACATTTTTCTTTCTAGGTGGGGTAAAGTCCAGGTGAAAATTTCACCCTAGTAAAGCAAATAGATATTAATAAAGGAGAAATTTAATGATATAGTTAATATTTTGTCTTGTTCTGGACTTAAGAATCAGCAGCTCTTGGATGACTCACGTCCTGTTTTTGGCAGCAGTGACCACACATCCACAGGAGCTGCATTTTACCATGTTCTGCTCCCAGCAATCCTCAATTCTTCTTAAAGAAACAGAGATATAAGCCAAACTCCCAGGGGAAGGTAAATAGTGATTTCTAAAGAGCATGCAGTATTTCAGAGAGGGAGAGAAACCAATCAATCAATCGAAACCCCTCCAGTCCTGCACAGGGAGGAAATGTCAGTTCACTCGGTGTTTACAGCCATATGAAAGGAGGATATAATCAAGGAGATGAAGTGAAACCTGGTCCTTAAGGGCACAAAAGGTTTCAAAGAGTTCCTGAAATGTATCAATGGGACAGGCAGAAAGACAACACATCCATCCTTGAGCCAGTGAACTATCTGTTTTCCTCTTGCTGCAGGGTAAAATTATGATTTGACAAATAGGAAGGAGTAGAAGAAAACATTCAGAACAAATAAATAGTTAACAGGTGAGTTGCCCCCAGATTAAGTGAACTGACAAAATGGTATCCATGAGCAAAGCCTTTACCACAGGGTTCCTTCAGCTGGGGCTGGGAGCTGCTGACCAACAGGCCTGGAAAATGCATTACCTGAAATAACAGTCTCCAGAGAACAGAGCCTGAGTTCTTTTGTCATCCCTAAACACTGTGTTTAGGATTCAAAATTATATGCCACGGGGATGAAGTACATGGTGTGAACTGTGGTAAGTCATAGACTATTTCAGGATGCTTAGGAAGTTGTTTTTATTGAAAAGGATTGTATATTAAGGTCTTTTTTTTTTTAATTGAAACCCTTGCCTCCAACTCACAATACCTGTAGGAGAAAGGATTATTGGCTCTGCTTCCAGCTCACATTACAAGCATTCTGTACAGCACTGTGAATGTGTCAGGAATTAGATAGATGTCAAGGTATTTGGAAGATAAGCCCTACCAGCAAGGAAAGAGTTGCATTTCCTGTAATGTAATGACTTGAAGGAAGACAGGAACCCTCTGTACAGCAGTTGTTTGAAGCAGGTACTATTAACACAGGAAATTTGAAATAGGAAGCACTGGGTAAAACCTCCTGCCAGCCTATAAAGTCAGTGTGTGCTTCCTCGAACAACAGAAGAAGAGGAATAGAAATAATAGAACGGAAAACAAGGAGGTTTCATTAATTCAAGCTTCCTCCCATGGAACATCAAGAAGATGGAACAAGAGCTCCAGAAGTGTTTGTACCATCCATAGGCTCTAGGGAAGCGTCTCACTTCTCTTTCCACCCATCACTACAGAGACCAACACGTTGCCAAGTTTATCTGGTCCTGCACCACAGCACTGGAGTTAAACCTGCTCTGTGCCCAGGAAAGCTCTGCTGATGTCCTTAGGCCACTTAGCTGCTCATCATATCCATAAATATTGGTCCATGATCAAAAATATTTAAAATATTTAAAGCTCAATTGGAATTCAACTTAGTTTTGCAATACATTTGACAAGGAAAAGCAAGCTACTTGTTTTTTTGTATCTTTGCTTTTTAACTAAGAGCATTCTTAGCCTGTTTTTGCCTGTACAAGAGAAATGAGTGATTCATTTAGAAGATAAAAATATATTAGTCAGCTATAAAACATAAACAAACAAACCCCCAGCAAACAAACAAACAAATGTACAAAAAGGCTGCTCCAGCAGCGTTCACATCAGCATTAGACCTTAAACTATCTCTCAGAGAATAAAAACCTTCAGTTCTTCAGTTGCACTAAAGCTATACTCCAAAAAAAA
>VZRZ01004559.1:928380-982667 GCA_013398175.1 Climacteris rufus
AAAAAAAAAAAAAAACAAAAAAAAAAAAAAAAAAAAAAAAGCTTAAACAAAAAGAGAGTTCCATATTGCTGTGAACAAACATTAGGACTTTCAGGATAGATCAAACATGAACATGAGAGAAAAAAGACCCACCTAAATTTATATCTTGGATTAATTAAGACATTAAAAATTACAGTTAAAGAACAAAAAAACACAGCCTGTAATTAGCTCTTAAAGCAAGAGCCAAGCTGCCCCAGGTTCCCTGACCCAGCCCCTCCTCACCTATTCCTGCACCGGCCTCTCTGTTGTTATTTATGAGGCTCATTAACACACCTTCTAAAGTTCAGAGTGGGATGTTCCTCTGCTTGTTAGTGAGGCTCAGAGTGCAGGGGGGACCGGCTGAGCTGTATTTTTTCTGAACCACATCCCTTCTCTGGCTTTAGTTCTTTAGGTCAGCTCTTTTTGCCTGTATAATCAACATAAAGTCATATTTCACTATTAAAAAACAGTGGTTTATAGAAAGCTCTGAGGTAGGGAAAGGGAGGAAGCTTGAAGAAACCTTAATTTCTGCACCTACACACGGACTTGACCTGACTCTGATTAAGAAGCTGCTGCCTAAATGGTAATACTTGACACAGGACTATGGGGTGGACTGTTGTTCATTTATTTTCTCTGAAGTGAAGCCTGATCTAAAGCCTGTTTCTTTCATCTGGCTCCCTGCAGAGCTTTAAGGAAGTTGCTAATCTTGTTAGGAGCAGCAGGATCACTCTGCATTTGCATTTATTTGTGTGGAAGAGCTGCCGGGGTGGGAGCTGGGATGGAGGCTCTGGGCTGTTCTCTGTGCTGACTTTGCTGTAGGGAGGCTGCACTAAACCCCAAAACACCCCGAAGGAAGCAGGAGCCCTATGGACCTGCTGGAGGCAGGGGGGAAATTCCAAATCCTCAGCCTGCAGAAAGCTGGGGAAGGAGGTGAACGTGAAACTGGGCTTTGGAGAGGATGGGGTGAGATGAGCACTGTGAAAGGGACTTTGATTTCTGCATTTTATATTAAACACTGCACTTGATAAAGTGCATAATCTGAAAGTGAGGGTTTGAAGTGTCTCTCCCTTTATAAAACAGTGCCTGAGTCACGGGCTGAGAGTCCCTTTCTCTCTGCTGCTCTGAAGCTTTAATCCAGCTTTCCCACTGGGAGGGAGAGTGCCCTCCCTGAGCCCGGCCTGGAGCTGCTCTGCTGCACATCCAGCAGGATTAATTTGGATTTGCCCGGGCTGAGGCAAGCACTGAAATGTTCTGTTCCCTGGATCGCTTTATCAGTAGTGATTATCAGCTGCCCCTCTTTCCCAACCCTGCTCAGAAGGAAAACTCTCAGGGCTGACAGGGGTGGGAGATGCTCTCCAGCCTGGCCAAGCTCAGGATTGCCCACCTGGAAGGTGAGGTGGATTCACCTCTGTTGGGGGTTTTTGGGGTGAGAAGGGAGACTGACACCACAGGTGTGGTGTCTTGCCTTGGATTAAAAAAAAAACCCAAACCCAAACACACCCTAATATTGCAGCTCTATAAAATAGCTCCTGCTCTGCCACAGAAGTGAGAGCAAAGGTTTTTTTTCCCCTTTCTTTGGCTCATTCAGTGGGTCTGCCCCATATCTGATTTATTCCAAGTGACCCAGAAGGAAAGATTTTATAACACAGCACTGGATTCTCTACTCTATTACCTGTTGCTGTAGTAACTTTGTAAGAAAGGATTCTAAGGGAGTAGGTTGCTGGTATTATGCCTTAAAAGACGGAAAAAAAGTTCAGTCTCCAAAGTTTGGCTCCTTTCTCTTGAGATTTCATTGAGCTCCCACTGAAGTCAATTAAAATTAGAGTTTCTACAGAGTTTAGAGTGGAGCTGAATTAGGCTCCAGGCAAGCATGGCCTGCGGATGGGTGATGATGAACCTGCAGTTAGGAGAGGGGGACTGTTTATATCCCTTTACTGGGGGGGAAGGATTTAAATATGACTAAGAGAGGCCTGTGCTTGTTCCCAGTTAATGGGAAAATTCATCAATAGTCCCTAAAGCAATGGTGGAGAGCAGACAGGGAGAGAGGCACAGAAACTTCAGAAAATGAAGTCAACTGGAACCCCCTGAGAACTGAAATCAGGACAGAAAAGATCTGGTTCTCTTTTAGTGATTAATTAATTCACAGATTGACCTCCTGAAGAAAGTCTGTGTAGCATAAAGTTGGGTTTAATAGAGTTTTATTTTATTCTACCCTTCACAGAGAATTTAGCTGCATCATCTGCTCCCAGAGCAGGAGGGGTTTTTTGGTTCCATGCCATAAGAGGGTTTAAAGATCCTTCCTGGGAATCCTTTTGGAGTCTTGGCAGGTACAGTGATGCCCCTAGAGGGGGTCAGGGCTTTCTTCAGCCTCAATAGAACTTTGGCAGAGAAACCTCCAAACTGCTTTTCCCTATTACTCATTTTTAAAATTGCTTCCAGATTCTTTTGGATTCACTATCTTGGCTTGGAACTCTGGGCATCCAACTTTCAGGTTCGACCACTCAGAGTGGTTTTAGTGCCCATAGATGCCTTTTGTAGGTCTGGGTGAGGAGGAAGGCAAGAAATCCAGGTGGCAGGAAAAACACATCAGGGTGCCAGCTTTCAGTGTCTTGGGACATCTGGGGAGAGGGCAGATCCAAGGTATTTCTTCCTCAGGAATGTTGACAACATTTAATTGAACATAGATTAAAGTATTTACCTTGCAAATCTTCAGCATTTTCTGTAGAGTCCCCAGCTTGCAGCTTAGAGACCTTCAGAAAATGAGTTGAAATCTGAATTTTGCACACTTTGGTCTGCATGTCCAGACAGTCTGCAGTCAGCACACCTTGTGCCTGAGACAGGAAAACAGTCTGTGTATCTCTGCAAGGCCTATCAGGTCGTGGCTACATCCCTTATTTCTCCCCGATCCTTCCAGTGGGAAAACCCAGCCATGCCCAGGTTTTCTTCTGTAAATAGATGCTTTAAGGTACCTCAAAGTCCACGGGCATGTAAATGTGACAACGTGGGGCTTTATCTTGTGTGTGAGCACATGTACCCACCTTGTGTTACGCTGATAATTAATTGCTGCTTCTTCCAGGTTTACTGCAGACCACGGAAAAGTTTCACATTAAGCTGCAGTAAAATGGAGCCTGTTGCAGGATTTAGCCAAGTATAGAAAGTGTCATTGATTGCTCCCTGGAGATGCATCATTTCTAATGAGAGTCCTAAAATGTTGGAAGCTGATAACATAAAACTCCACGAAACTACTGGAGTTTGCAGACTTATTACCATACTGTTCCCATGCTGGAGCTAAGGGGGGAAAGCAACGTAAATAATCTTTTTGGAATGGGGTTGTTGATGGGGGAAATGTGTAAAAATGAAGCTGTTGGCAGAACACTGTTAGCTTATGAATTATGCATTTAATTAAGGGAAGCTAAACTGGTAGATTTGGAAACTTCTGATTTACTGTGGCTTGTAAAAGATAGGATTTCAATCCTGCTCCTGCTGTTGGGTGCAGAGAAGAGGCAGAATGGGGCTGGCAGGACACCTTGGGTGATCCCACACTGGGTGATCAGCTCTGAACCTGCTCCTCAGTGTCCAAGGCTTGGCCAAAATGTCTTTTCCAAAATAGGGAATGGTAAACTCACAAAGATATCTGCCTGTCCAGGGTGGGCTGGTCAAAAAAAATCAGTTTTAAGTTGCCTGATCTATAGATATACATTATGAAGTTTGACATTGTGAAACACCGTGTGGAAAAAGGGGTCAGAAAAGGGCCAGGAAGTGAGAACAGAACAAGAATCTTGGAGAGGAAATATGCAAGATAAGGAGACATGCAATTATCAAACGTGCAATAGGATCAAATATTAAGTAATCTACAAAATACCTGTGTGCAGCTCAGCCACTCCCTCCATGAAAATCCAGTGATTAAGCTCCATGTTACCAATTTCATTTTTCCATATTCAGAGTGAAGAAAGGAGCTGCAGCACCAACCAGCAATTTGCCCTCCCTTCAGAGGGAAAGTGTTCAAAACAGAAATTATTTACTAAACCACCTTTCTCATGCCATTGCAGCTCTGCCATTCCTGCTTAGGAACAGGCTGAGCAGGAAAACGAGAAGTAGCAGGGGACAAAAACTGCTGTGACCTCCTGAAGTGGCTTGAAATGAGTTGAAAACGAAAGCAATGCTTACCTGGCCTTTGCTAATTTGTGCATCCCCGGTGGTTTTCCCTGCAGCTGCCTCGTTCTTCCCACCGGCACCGACGGGAGCAGGTTCCACTGGAAGGGATGCATGACGTGTGTCTGGTGTTTTCTAGGCTTGTCCTATACATGGATCTTCAACAATAATACCTTGTATCTTCAGGAAGATAGCCGGCGCTTTGTTTCCCAGGCCACGGGAAACCTGTACCTGGCCAAGGTGGAGCCGTGGGATGTTGGGAATTACACGTGTGCCGTGACCAACGCCGAGGCACAGCGGCAAGTGTGGGGGCCCCCCACCGCCCTCACCCTCCGCAGCGATGGTGAGTCACCAGGGAGCCTTGGCTACCCAAAAATGTGCTTGGAACATGCACCACTTCCAACTGCTCCTTCTCCAGCTGTTGGGAATTCACCCCCGTGCAGGTAAAACACCCCCAGTGAAGGTTGTGCAGCGGGACACGACCCCATAGTGAGATGGGAGCTGTCAGGGCAGGGGTGACGAGATAAACGCACAAAGAAGGTTCTCATTGTCACTGAACAATGTCACATTAATATTTCTCATCTCCCACCCGTGTTGAGGTTTAAATCCGACAAATCTTTCTAAATTTATCATCTAAGTACAGCTCCAATATCAAATCCAGAAAGCTGCTTCAAAATGAGTCACTGAGGTGAGAAACTCAGCTGCACGTGTACGAATGCCTTCCTGGCAACGCTTGTAATTAAATGTTCACAGGGAGAAATGCAGGCCCAGGAAATCTTTACACAAAGTTTGTTTTGTCAGTTTGCCCACCTAAATTTCAATATACTTGTTCTGTTTGCAAAGCAGTGGTTACAGTCGGTGACAAAAGTCTGTGTAGAGTTGGATTTGTAGGATAAGTAAAAGTCAGCTGTGCATTATGGAATAATGCTCTCACTGTGAGACTGTGCTGTTCTATAGCATCATCAGATCACACAAAGCAAAGCTGCAGTTCCTCAGCTCCAAAGTTAATAATTTGGCACAAACTGTGATTGTAAATGCTTAAGAACTTTTCTGACTATTTTTCCTTTTCATCACTCTATTCCTTTTCTCAGAGTCCTTCTATCAGTCCCTTTATCTTCTCCCATTCGCTCTGATGGCCTCTGGATTGGGTCCAACGCTGGCAGCCTCTAAGGCAACAGTGGAAATTGTATGTGAAATATTATCCAGATGCCTGTTAAATGTAAAATATGAATTATCATTTTCAGTGTGAGATCTGGGCAAAGACACTGCAGGAAAATACCTGATTTATGTTCATCCCTACTTTTGGAATGAGTTTCACTGCAAGACACATAAAAGATATTTAAGAAGTTCAGCTAAAAGTTTAGTTTTATAAATCAATCCCAAACCTGCTGCAAAATTAAATGCCCTAAATTAATACTGGATTATCTTTGGTTTATCAGATGTTCAGCCAGACTTTCAAATATGATAATTCCATCTAATTACATCAGCCTTCCTCAAATCTGCAGCTCACATTTGGATGTTTTAAAATTTCAAAGTGTTTTGCAAGTATTTTGGACATGGAATTTTCTGATTTTCTTGCACATAGAATCTAATGCCCTGGGAAGTGACTAGTGGCAAAAGCATTGTTTGATAAGAGGTGTGAACCTGAAATTATGTCAAAACCTCAATGCACAACAGACTTGTAATGTAAAACTTGTATAAAGTCATGCTCTTCAACTCCTTAATGCAGGGAACTTCCAGATCTCACAGAAGTTTTCAGCATAGGGTTGAACTCCCCCCAGAAGGTTAAATCTGCTCCATCATGTGCTGATTGCCACGGGTGGAACATAAGGCTCTGAAGTGATTCGTGCCACCCTTTCTTTTACACTGAAATTCTGTTGTACAAGACAGGTCTGGGGCTCAACTGGAGTGAGCTGTTTTGATGTTCAACAGGTGTGATGGGGGAGTACGAACCAAAGATTGAGGTGCGTTTTCCAGACACAACTTACGCAGCGAAGGGCTCCTCTGTCAGACTGGAATGCTTTGCCCTTGGAAAGTAAGGCTTTTGTCTTTTATCAAAATGTGTCTTCTAATACTGCTTCTTTTGCATTTGCACATTAGAATTATTTTGGTCAGAGTGTGACTTGTGAATCTTATTTTTTTTAACCTCGGTTGGATTGTTTCTGGGCAATATGTTCCCAAGGAAATGAGAGAGAACGCTGTGCTATAACTGAAGCTCACTTGGGTGCAGCTTGAAGCAGGGGGAGGGAATGTGGGAAACAGAGGGAAAACAGAAACAAAGACTTTGTTTCTTGAGAGTAGTTTTAACTCTGAGATGAGACCTGACTCCAGGTTACAGCACTCAGTGTAACTGCACATTCACATCTGATACACATCAAAGTTGCATTTATTTTTGTCTGTGTGACATCATAGAATCACAGAATAGTTTGGGTTAAAAGGACCTCGAAGATCATCCAGTTCATCCCATTCTGCCATGGGCGGGGACACCTTCCACTATCCCAGGTTGCTCCAAGCCCCATCCAACCTGGCCTTGGACACTTCCAGGGATCCAGGGGCAGCCACAGCTTCTCTGGACACCATGTGCCAGGGCCTCTCCACCCTCACAGGGAAGAATTAATTCCTAATATCCAATCTAAACTTAGTCATTTTCATTGTGAAGCCATTCCCCCTTGTCCTGCCACTCCAGATCCTTGGAAATAGTCTCTCTCCTTCTTCCTTGCAGCTCCTTCACACACTGAAAGGCCACAGTTAGGTGACCCTGAAGCTTCACATCTCCAGGCTGAACAATCCCAATTCTCTCAGCTCACAGCAGAGCTGCTCCATCCCTCTGATCATTCTGGTGCCTCCTCTGGACTCTCTTATTGTCAAGAATTAAATGTGGGGAGTCAGGTTGTGCTTGAAGAGCATGTGGACTGCCTAGGATGGACCTCCTGTCTCCAAAGAAATGCTGATGAGCCCTGGGAAGCCCTGGCAGGAGCCCTTCCTTCCAAAAATCCATTTTCCTGCATTTTTCTGGTTTTGCTTCCACTGTTGTGCCCATTCACAGCTGCAGTGGTGGCTCAAGCAGCTGCTCTGTATTCAGGGAGCAGATGGGCAAGAGAATCAGTGTAACCAGCCTACAAAACCCAGTCTTTCCAGTGAGCATCATTTTCCCTGGAAAAGCCAAAATAACCCTTAGATTGTTGACCTCTATTTAGTTTAAGTTCACTTTGACAATCCGTTTTAAGGCAGTAAGCTTTTAAAGTGTTTAGAGCTTTCCCAGAGGTTAAAAGCCTGACTTGCAGACAGCACAAATTAATCAAATATTCCTCTGGAACCTATGCTGGGAAGTAGAAAAATAAAGCAAATAAAAAGTTAATAAGATTGAAATGGCCTTGCCTTTCAGATGAGATTTCTATATAAACTAATACTAAAGCTAATTTTTATTAAAGGAATATGTACTTTTTTGGCCCAAAAGAAGTACCAGACTGGAGCACTCCTGCTAAAGCTGATTTTCTTTTCCAAATACTGTCAAGCTACTTCTCTTTAAATACCTCCTTAATTGTCTGTTAGTCCATGCAGGCTTTACATTTCAAGTTGTCATTTCTTATTTCCATCTGTTGCATGGAAAGCACTGAACAATGATACAGAAAAAGAGTAAATGAGATGTACAAAGCAGTAACATCTTAGTGAAGGGGTAAAGATGGGTCATGTTAATATAATGCTCAGATTTTGCCATTTTAAGAACATCTTAAGGAGCAAAAAAGGGACTGAAAGGATGTATAGATAATGAGATCCCTCAGGGAGCACCTTCTATGCACTGCTTAGGAGTGGCTGAGAGGGTTAATGCAGCTTTAATGCAGATTTTCTTCTTCATGTGTAGGACTGCAGCTGAAAGCAGTGCTGCCATACTTCCCTGGAGTTACCCTGCCTGAATACCAGTGATCCATGGGCCAAATTCCATTAGCCACAAGCTCTCTGGTATCACAGTGCTGATGTGCACCATGTGTTGGAGGTGCTGCTTGGGAGCAGGGGCTCTTTAGTGGCAGTGCTGGAGAATTTCTCAGAATTTCTCCTCTTAAATTTTATTTTTATAGGTTAGATGTCTCATACAGAACTGTACAGGTTCCAATCTGCTTTTTTCCCTCTGAACAGACCCCTGAACTACATTTTCACCAACATGTCCATCAGTGGAAAAGCTTTATTTCAGAGCTGCCACTTATATGTGAATAAAGCAAGCGAAACAGATTGCAGGTGAAATACTCTTAACTTATTAGATAAGGCCACATTTCTAAAGGCATGCAGGTGATTAGTGGTATTGTGAAAAGCTGGAAGTTTCCTGCCTCCAACTGTTTACAATGGCAGGCAGAACCATCTAAATGCAGCAGCGTGACCATCCGCACCTTCAGATTCCCAAATTCCACTAAAACTCTGGCCCCTGCTATTGTCTGTTTATGTTAAAATCAATTCAGCCCAGCATTTGTTGAGCTGTACCTCTGATCTGCCACAAGCACTGGCGGTTATTATCTCGCTTGGATTTCAGAACTGCTTTCCCATTATCCATAATTTTCTATATTCACACTGTTAGGCCGCCGCTTCAGACAATGCCGCCGCTGCTGCTACCCGGGCACTGTGAATAACAGAAATCTTTCCCACTGGAGGCAGATCATAGGCAACCTGCTGGGGTTTTGGTCTGTAAAAGTCTTAAATGGAAGTAGTTTTGTGGTATTTAGAGAAATAGCATCTCTCTTCTGTATGGAACAGCAAATCACACCTCTTGGGCCTGGCTCAAAGGCACCTCTGTTAAAACGCAGGTGCAAGAGGCCAGACTTACGGCTGGGTTTAAAACTCGGTTTCAAACATCTTAAAACTGCCTTTTTTATATGTGGGGGAACTCAAAGTCACCCAAAATGTGCTCCTGTGGGACACCCTGGGGTAGGTACATTCCACATAGATCTGTTGCAAAGTCCTTTCGGCATTTTATATTGAAATATCACTAAAGATTTTTGCAAACCATCTACTGGCCTTAGAAATCCTTCTTGTTTTGAGGAAAATAAGGGGTTCAAAGTGTCAGTATTTATCCCTGGAAGGAAGGCTTGAAGGGATGGATCCCAAATGGACAATTGGGCATGGGCCTGTTCTTGACTTTGAACCTTATTTTGTAGAACAGACACCACGGATAGCACAGAAGATTTTGAAAAGGAAATTAGTGCTCGCTGTGATGGCAATATAATACAGAGTGCAGATATCTGATTAATCTAAACAGGCAAAAAACTGCACCTTATACTTAATCCTCTAAAAGAGAGAAAACTGAAATATGAAATAGTAGCTTCACTATTTCAAATACTGCAGCCTGTGGCAGTTTAATAGAAGAGATGAGACTTTGTGTTCTGCACCAATATTCATTATGATGACAGTGTTTAATATTATGCCAGTATTAAAAGTCCTGGTTTGGATCAAGCTCTATTAATCATGCCATATATCCAAATTATTGTTCCCTGTCTTTCAGGGGGTTGAGCACCATGGAAAGAATTACGTTCAGTTGAGTGCTTCTTTCTGTAGATTTCTCTCAAAATAACTTTTTTTTCTGTTACACAAATAAGTATAGTTCCTGGAATGAAAATAAGCAAAGTAGTTTCCATGTCTGGTGCACATATTTATTAAACTGTGTCTGTGGTTTATATTTTATTTCATTCCCTTCTTGAAGAAAGGGAAATAATCTCTTCAGAATCCCTGCAGATGGGCTGTTGCCAGTTCAGGTTGTAAAAAGCATACGTGAATAATATAAAAACAAGATTTCTTTCACCCCAGAATATTCGCTTTTCTTGGGAAGATCCCACCTATTCCTCTAAATGTATTCATGGAAGGGCTTTTCTAGCAGCTCTTGGAATAAGTAGATAATCACACAGCTCCAAGGGGGTTCTGAATAACCATTTTTACTAAATTTACATAAAAACACCAGGCTTCACCTCTGGTATATTCTCAAGTTGTTTATGTAGGAGGCTCAAAGGGGTCGATTACAGGATTCTAAAATCGTAGATATGAGAATGACTTTTGGCACCACAAATGAAGTTCGCTATTTTCAGTTCCCAATAAAACTGATGCCTGAAGATTTGTACTTTCAGGGATGAGCAGATCCCCTCTTACACATTTTAAGGTTGTGCCTACAGGAGACTGAGACACAACCCCTGCTTGCAGAAAACTGCTGCTTCCCAGGTAATACATTAGGAGGACCCAAAATTAAATGCTTTAATTATGGTGCTCCTCAGATTCTAATTCTTCCTGGTGTCAGCAGTGATGCAGCTTTCAAACCTCAGCCTGGGCTCATTTGTCTAACGAACCATGGGCTTCATTAGCCAAAATGCAGATTGAATTTTCTTTTGAAGGGCCCTCAGATGCACAGGACAAAAGATGAGGCACTGTCCCAATGCATCATCTTTGCTAAAAAAAGGTGAAACCTCCCTCACAGTGTGGGTTCTAATGCTGCAGACAAATTAATTTCACGTTCACTGTGACAAGACTTGTCACCAACCACAAAATATTTGCCATCTCCTTTTCTTTCTGAGTTAGTAACTTATGGTTTTGTGATTCTGCCGCCTGTATGGTGGAATATAAATTAAATTAGTGCTCCTAGATGCTCTGAAGGTTTCAAATAAACTGCAGATTTATGTACTAAGACGCTCTCATATTTATGCACTGTTTTCTTATTTACTCAGGTGAAAACCAGACTTTGTCTATGAAGTGTAATAAATTTGGGAAGTGCATTCATTGTTTCTTTATGTATTCCAAAACTTTTTAGCCCCAAGCAGTTATTGGTTTTAATCTGGTTATATGTATGGACTAAATGACAAAAAGGCCCACCAGTAGCAGGATCACCCCAAACCTGCCTGGGCAGGCACTGGTCTGTGCAGCAATGTCAGATCCTGGCTGTCCAAGGAATATGAATGTGCAAAATAATCCTACAAAAATACCCAAGGCTGTGTTTATTGAACTAGGTTTTGTATATATTTCCCTATACCTAAAGGACAGTTTAACTTCTTAAAGCATCAATTTCTAAATAGATTCTTTGTTCCCAAACTAAATTTAATCAAACTAAGTTTTAAATTTAAATTAATGGTTGTCGTTTTGTTGGGGTTTTTTAACCTTGAAAGGTTTCCCATGGCCTGTAGTAAGAGTTGCTATTAAGAGATTTGGTTACAAAAATGTAAACTAGCAGCAGAAAAAGGCGAAACAAGCCAAACCCCCCTGTTTCCTGTGAAATATGGTGACTGAAGATGCTGGGAATTCTGTACCCATGAGATATCAATGAAGAAATGCAGATTTTCCCTGGAGAAGGTCCTTCCCATGGATGGTGGCACTGTCTGGGCTGTGGATCCTCCCACATCCTGCTCCTTTAACCTGTAGCTCAGGTGGATGAGGAGCTGCTGTCCTGACACAAGAATTCCTTCTCCTGATAAAATCAGGGCACCCAGTGCAAGGCTCCCTGGCAGGATGACAAAGTGCTGTTTAATGTTTATTGCAGCAGTGCCTTTAAACACGGCAAAGCTGGTGAACTCTCAGGTTTCTCTGTCCTCCTGCTCGACTGACACCAGGACTGTGTTTCAAATACCCTCATGCTTGGCCAAAAGTGAGCCAAGCTTGCCTGGAAGCATCCCCAAGGATGTCATTATAAGTCTGTGGTGTGAAGAAGGAAAACAGGGGAGAGTCTTCAGCTCAAACCTTGGGAAAGTTGACTTGACAAGTTGGCAGAAGGGGCCTTTTCCCACCGAGCACTGCCTCTGGCCTTGGTGTCAGCACAGAATTCCCTCACTCGTGAGTAGTCAGTGCTGGGAGAAAACAAATGGCTGAGAGAATAGCAAATAAGGAGCTGAAGCTCTTTCAGGTGACAGAGCATGTATGAATGCATCTAATTGTTGTTTTCTTCTCCCATATGGCTGTTAGTTCCCTTTAATCTCTTTGTTATGAAAAAAAAAGCATTAAATCCAGAAGAGATGCCTTTAAAGTAAGTAGTTAAATGCTTCTGGCATTCTGCAGGCTGCTGTTCCACAGTTGTTGTTCACCCAGCATTTAATATGCAGGAGGATTTGAAAAGCCAGCCATGGTCTCCTCTGTGTCAACAGCCTGGATCAATCCAACACAAGGCTGGGAAGCTCCTCTGGCTGTTTTCCTGCCTGGAGCACAGCACTCGTGAGCCTGAGCCAGAACCAGTCTGCACTAGAGCTGCACTCCTTTTAAAGAACTAAAAGTACCTTGCTTTATAAAGAGCTGAAACTAACTTGCTTTAGAGGAATTCTGCATGAGTGCTGTCATACAGGATTAGTCTGGAGAAAAAAAGACCCAAGGGAGATCTTATTCCTCTCCCCAAACCCCTGAAAGGAGCTTGTAGCCAAGTGGGAATGGTCTCTGCTCCCAGGGAGTCAGTGACAGGACAGCAGCCTCAAGTTGCACCAGGGGTGGTTTAGGTTGGAAATTAGGAAAAAATTCTTCATTGAAAGAGTGGTTAAGGGCTGCCCAGGGAAGTGGTGGAGTCACCATCCCTGGAAGTCTTCAAACAAGTGGACATGGCACTTCCTGGTATGGTTTAGTGGGGGTGAGGGTGTTGGTTGAAGGCTGTACTTGGTGATCTTGGAGGTCTTTTCCAACCTTAATGATCCTGTGTTTCTGTGCCAAGGTTTCTGGAGGAGACAGCACCTTTTAACAGGGCACTCAGGAAAAACAAACCCTTACAAGATTCCTAGTAAGGAATAGTATTAACATCTTAATGCAAAATAGCTTTTGGTCTCATTGCTAAGGAGAGTGAGTAAAGGTTGTGATGGCAATGGCTGTTCTCCAGAAAGATCTGGAATTTTTACAACTTGAACCAAAATGGGGAAGAGTAAAATAAATTCTCAGTTTTTCTTTCCTTCTCTTTCACTGTTTAACAATATCTGACAGTTACTCCCATCTCAGAGAACTCACATTTCTCCCAAATGCTGGTTCTTCTTGCTTAGAGGGAAGTTGTGAACACACAGACACACAGACTCAAAATGCAGAAATTAGGCCCAAACTTCCTGAATTATTAAGGAATTAATCTTTTCTGTATTTGTGACTTGATTTCTTTGTTCAATAAACAAGGACTTGAACTTAAATAATTTAAGGTATGAGCAGTTACAGTCTCTGATAAAAAGAAATAAATCCTTTGTAAGTCAGCACCGCAGGTAAAGACCTTGGAGACTGGTAACAAGGACTTTTAATTTCCATGAAAGTTGTGTTTTCAATTGCTGTTGATGTTATTTCCAATGGAAAAGAAGTCAGCACTTAGCCAAAGCCTCTGTTAAAAACTGTTCAAAATTTAAGTTGTTAGGAAAAGCAACTTACTTCAGTTTGCAGAAACAGCAAACAACTGTGAAATCCAAGACTATTAATATTTCAAAGTGTTTTGGTGACATAATAGATCATGAAAGTGAGGCTCTTATGATTTGTGATATTACCAGAAATCCAAGAAGTATTTATAGCTGCCTTCACACTTCACTATTTTTTGTTGTATGGGATACATTGATCCAAATATACATGAAAATGATAGAAAGCTACAGAAACATGAAAGAAGAAATATTCCTTTTTGTCTCTATCTCCTTCCAGCCTCAAGGTTTTGTGCTTTCCTCTTCTCACTCAATTCTCTGTCTGCTCTCCTCTACCTTGGCTCCCATTTTTTATATTTAGATTTATTGGTATTTTTAGATCTTCTGAAATCTTGGCCAATGTTTCCTATTTTTGGGTATGAAAATACCTCCAATTCCCTACAGGGAATTTGCTGTGAGAATCAATCAATAATCCAGTGCTTCTGTGGTGTTTATTTGAACTTGCAAAGTTGTTCCTTCAGAGTCACAGGGTTTGAAAGCAGGTTTGAGTCTCAAGTAAGAGTTGCTAAGGGGAAAATACAAACTGGCCTAAGAAAAAATCATGGAATTGACTGAGGATTTCATCCCACTGTTGGACCTGTGCTCCTAAATAAATTGGATGTGTTACAAAATCTCAGTGTTACATGAACCTCTGTATGTCACACTTAGAAACAGAAATTATTTGGTTTTTTTTTTTAATATTACTACTCTCATGAATGACTTTTGCATTCTTTTTCCTCTGCTGTAACCAATGCTCTCTCTTTTTCTCTAATAAACACAATTCTTTAGCCCTGTCCCAAGTATTAGCTGGAAGAGGTCTGATGGAAACTCCTTGGCAAAGAAAATCCAGCACAACAGAACCAATGGAGTTCTTGAAATCCCTGATGTTCAGCAGGAAGATGAAGGTTCCTATGAGTGCATTGCAGGAAACACTCGAGGAGTAAACATTGCAAGAGGTCAATTATTTGTCTATGGTAAGCAGATTAACTTTATTTTGATTGTTTCTGAAGAGCAGGATGGTGTTCAGTTGTATTTTGCAGATGAAGTCCATTAGCCCCTTCCTGGATGTACAAAATGCAGGTCAGGTAAAGCTGATTAAAAACTGACGGAAGGTTTGCAGTGACCTTCACTGAATTTCAGCCTCGGCAAATAAAAATATTTTGCATTAAAACTCAGCTTGGAAATGTGGTCTGTGCCCTGATGAAGTTGGAAAGGTTAATAAAAGGCAGAGAGAAAGCCCAGGTACATTTCCATGAAACATTAGAGGCAGGGAGGGGTTCAGTGTCCAACAGCAGATGCAGAGCAGGGAGGGATTCAGGAGCCTTTGGTTCATGGCAGTGAAGGTGATTTCACCTCCTGTTGGAGCTGAGCTTTGTTGACCCTTAAACAGATGAGGACAAAGCAGGGGGAACTCACTCCATTCCTCCCTCTCCTTCCAGCTTGGATAAAAGTGAGCAATAATATTCGGGAAATTGTTCTCTCTTCCCACATACTCCAGTCACACGGGATGGTCCCTCACAGCCAAGGTGAATTCTATGCTCTTTAGTCCAATTGTTAATACCCTGGGAAAGCAACATATTTTGACAGGAGTAAGAAGAGAGATCTTTACCTCATAAATCTTTCAAAGGAGAAAGAAAAAAAATTAAACAACAGCAAGGGGAAAAAAATCACAGAAAACGAGACTGAGCCTGCAGTTAACATCTGTTGAGAAGTCTGTGGCGAGTATTTTCCTTTTTTTTTAAGTAAATCTCTTCTAATGAAGAGATGCAGGCTTTGCTGATAAGCCACCAGGCTCCTGCAGACATGGCTAATATCAAGATATATGCCAGGAATAGAACAGTCTGCTGCTGGTTTAAATATTTAATTATTTCCTTGCTTTCAGGGGGTAGATTTGCTCTCATTGCACACTAATTTTTTCACCACATCAATCAGGCAGTTCCATTAAAATTAAGTTCAGTAGATTACCTGGATGTGATTGATAACAGCACAGGCAATTATAAAATTATGATCAGTTAATTCAATCTAAAACAATGTGCTTATTAAATGTGCTTTGTACATTAATTAATAGCTGTTCATAGTGAAATGTATAAACAGTGCTCATGAAGCTTTTGCATGAGGGTTTTTTTGTCATATTAAGAGTGGGCTGGTCTGTTATCTCTGTAATTGATTTCCTCTTGCTCCTTTTCTATTCTGTGGGGGTTTTCCTCTGTAGAAAAGTTGTCTCCAAGAAAATAGGGATTCTTTCCTCAACACTGCTTTGTGTGTGATCCCTCCAGCCCACACTTTAGGCTCTGGAGCAATAAAAATCACACTTAATGTAACCAGAATCACTTTTAGACATAGGGAATTCTGTCCTTTTAGGATCTTAGAGCCATTTCCAGTGCCTGAAGGGGCTCCAGGACAGTTGGAGAGAGCCTTGGGACAAGGGATGGAGGGACAGGACACAGGGAAGGGCTTCCCACTGCCAGAGGGCAGGGTCAGATGGGATATTGGGAAGGAATTGTTCCCTGTGAGGGTGGTGAAGGCCTGGTACAAGTTGCCGAGAGAAGCTGTGGCTGCCCCATCCCTGGAAGTGTCCAAGACCAGGTTGGACAGGGCTGGGAGCAGCCTGGGATGGTGGAAGGTGTCCCTGCCCATGGAATGAGGTGTTAGTTATTCTCCCCAGGTCTCACATTCACCTCAATCCTGACAAAACTGTTCTAAACTTCAGCCTTCCTCAAGAGAATTCCTGCTCAGTCCTTGAGTCTCAGTTTGATTCCTGCACATTCTGCTTTCACACCTCAAAGAACTGATGCCAGCTGTGCCAGGAGTACTCAGAAGGTGCTTTTCTACTCAGAGTAGCCCTAATTCCTTGGTGTAGTATTTTTGTTGGAAACTGGCACCAAAACACTGTGATCTGAGCCTGTTGTCTTGGGAATGTGGGTAAAACAGGGAGGTCACTTTTACAATCCATGACTTTTATTCTCTATGACTAAAGTTTTTTGTGTGTTCCTGGTACAGAAATTAAAGTAGCTTTAGTGAAAGACTAATCAGAAATTAAGGGTCCTGGTGCTTTAACAAGCATGTCCTGAATTTCAGGCATCTATAGTCACAGTTTCTGCGCATTTTGGCCATGAAAATGGATAAAATCTTAACCAAACTGCCTGCCCATGAACCACTTATCTTTAACATTTTCCCAAGCTTGTCCTGAAGTTTAATGCCAGGGAATAGTACAGAATTCACTTGCAGGATAATAAAAATGTGTTGAAGATATATTAATTAGCCTTGCTCGGTTCATTAATTAATGGCAGCATACCTCAAGCAAAATCATTTTTCTTCTACTTAAAATGGTTTGCATATCCTTTTCAGCACCCCCTGAATGGGATAAAAAAATCCAAAATGCCTTTCTGTCTCTCTATGACAGTTTATTTTGGGAATGTAAGGCAAAAGGAAAACCAAGCCCTTCCTACAGCTGGTTAAAAAATGGGCAGCCCCTCATATCAGAGGTAAGATTTCTGTTTGATTCCTTCCTCACCTTTTGGGGTTTTTTTCATTATTTATTCATAACATTAATTTCACATGAAAATAGGTTTTCCAAAAAAATAGGTAAGCATCAATATATCAAAATAAATATAATAGCACAAACTCTTTGCAACACAAAGTCTCAGTTCTTGGACGTCATCTTTATTGGAAATGTATGAAATTGCAGTTTAGAGAGAGAGAAACACCAATTTCCTCATATGAATTATCTCACAGAGCACCTAATTGCTACAAGAGATGGCTGTAGGTACAGAAGGGCTTAGAAGTATGAATTTTAGTTGTAGAATATTTGTAGACATAATCTGCAATTTGGGTAGAACGCCAACAGACTGGAAGAGGATTTCAAATTTGCAAAATGCTCAGCAATGAATTGCACTTTTCTTCTGTTTCTGCTCTTAATCAGTAGTTGGGTGGACCTTTGGTCTGGGGCAGGATGGCTGCTCTCCTGCTGAGCTAATCCTTTAACTTAATTAATCAGGCAGCTCTGAAAATCAGCTAATTTTGAAGGTAATATTTTCTGGTGCTTTATAGAGGGATAACAGACCAACCAAAGCCATATAGAGGTGTAAGAAAAAGATGAATCAGTGCAAAATGTCACTTGAAAGGAAAGGGAAAGGGAAGTGTGGAAAGGGAAGCAGTGAAGCTGTAGGAGTACAGGAGGGAAAGTCTGGAGCTCAAACACTTCAGACTCATGATCAGATCTTTAATTAATTCTTTAATTAATTCTTTGAGAACCCAGCTTCCAGGCACAATCATTGTATTCCTGAGGTGGCCAAGCCTGGGCACCTCCATCCTCCCATCTCCAGTTGCTGGCACCCTCATGGACTGTTGTGACAAGAAGCTCTTTGCTGCATTTGCATGCTGCTGAGGCCAAGGTTTCCTTTTTCTACCAAGCTTCCATCCGGCACCTCAGGGATATACGATGGTTCATCTGCCAGGCATTTTCACTTGGATGGAAAAAAATAATACTGTGATTAATTTCTGTGTAGCAAGAACACATACAGGATAATTTCCCAAACATATGGGGTGAATTAGCACCTGCTGGGTTGCAGAACCAGCACTTATTTGATTTAGTTGTACTTATTTGAAGAAGTTAGAGTGGGGTCCAATCTTCTGTGTCATTTTCTGCTGGATCAGTCCTAAACAGACCCAACCTGCATCTGGGGAAAATAGCCAGAATTTACCTGGATTGCAATTTTTCTGAAGCTGATCATTGTCCTCATTGTCACCTCTTTCTGAGCAAGATTATCTTGTTTCTCTCTCTTGGAAGGCAGCAATATTTAGAGTCTGTCACTCTTCAATTGCGTCGTTTCAATAAAGAAGAATGAAACACTTGACAGACACATTTTCAACCAACATTTTCACAGTACTTACAGTGTGCTGTAAATGCAATTCTTCAGGCAACAAAATGCTGGATGTTATTGCTCAATGGACAAAATGGATAGTTTGGAGTGGAAAGTACAAGGGAGATGTAATAAAATATTCAGTTTGTCGCAGCACCCTGCGTGTTGGAATTCTCCCAGGAAGAATAACATCCAGATGCTTCTCACCCTGGGGCTGATTCTGATTGTCTCCTCTTTGTCAAACCTTTCTGCCCGACCACCTGGCTGGTCATCCCAGCATTATTCCTGCCTGTGTACACGGTGTGCTTTGTCCTTCTCTTTGTCTGCACAGCTCAAAAGAGCCAGCAGAGAAGGGTGGGGGATTTGGGATGAGTATGGAACACAAGTCTTGCTTCAGAGAGGGGGTTTGTGTTCAAAGGATGTTTGTAAAAAGAGAATGCATTGAGAGGATAGCAAACAGCCTGGAGGTAAAACTAAGTATGCAAAAGATATCTGTAGTGAGAGCCTCAAAAAAAAATTATCAGTGGATAAGTAATGTAATGTTGTTAATTAGTTTGCCACACACCAGCCATGCAGCCCCAGGCTGTGCTCTCATCACACTTCCAAGACAAACAAGGTTGGGTTGGGTCAGGTCGTGGTTGTGAGACCTCCAAGGAAAAGCTGGAGGATTGGAAAACAAGCCCTGGCCCTGTGTGACCCCCAGAACCCCCTGTGCCCTGGGCTGAGCCCCAGCGTGGGCAGCAGGGCAGGGGGATTGTGCCCCTCTGCCCCTCAGGTGAGACCCCAGCCCAGCACAGCAAGGAGCTGGAGCTGCTGGAGAGAGCCCAGAGGAGGCTCCAGGGTGAGCAGAGGGATGGAGCAGCTCTGCTGGGAGGAAAGGCTGGGAGAGCTGGGATTGTTCAGCCTGGAGAGGAGAAGCTTTGGGGTGACCTCACTGTGTCTTCCAGTCAGTCACAGTGAAAGAGCTACAAGGAAAATGGAGAGGGACTCTACAAGGGATGGAGGGACAGGACAAGGGGGAATGGCTTCAAAATGCAAAAGGGGGGTGTTTAGATTGGATATTAGGAATGAATTCTTCCCTGTGAGGGTGGGGAGGCCCTGGCACATGTTGGCCAGAGAAGCTGTGGCTGCCCCATCCCTGGAAGTGTCCAAGGCCAGGATGGACAGTGCTTGGAAGAACCTGGGATGGTGGAAGGTGTCCCTGCCCATGGCAGGGGATGGCACTGGATGGGCTTTAACCAACCCAGACCATTCTGGGACACTGTGACAGATATTTAGCCATTCACAGATACATTTGGGATGTTTGTGGCTGTTAATCAAACACTGTAGTGCATCCTCTAACACCTCTAACAATGTGCTCAATACTCCTCCATTCCTGCTTCAGAGGCAGGAAAGCCAGACTAAACAAGCAACATCATCCTACCAGTGGTATCTGTTGTTCAGGCTTGCACTCCGTGATAGGATTTATATTCCCCGTGGGTGTCTTCCAAACTCATCTGTTTTGGGGAATGTTGGGGTTTTTTTCCCCTTCTCATTGCTACACTTGCAGTGGAGCTATTATTGTCTCCAGAGGGTAGTAATTGTAAAATCACAAGATATTTAGCTTTAAGTTATGATTGCAGCATGAAACAGGCTTTTTTTCTGTTTTCCTAAATAGAGCAAATAAAACTTTTAATACACCAACTCCAAGCTCTGGTCCAAATATACCCACTGTGCAGCTTCCTCCATTTCAGCAGAATTGCACTGAGGAAAGGTGGTGTGTATAGAAATCCAAGCCTTGAGGAGAATGCTCTCCCTGTGCTTCAAGCAGCTGCCTGTGGGTTTCCAATTGGAATTTAAGTGTTGGCTTTCAGTGGAGTTTTTCCAGTGGCTCATTGTTCTGTGACTTGTGGTGTCACGATGTTCAAAGTTTTCCAGTTACTGGAGCACCTCTGTCTCCTGTGGAGTTTTTCTGATCCCCTGGGATTATCACCATCAGGTTTATCTGATGGAATGACAGGATGATGCTTCTACATGCCCCCAGCCAGGGATAGGGTGCTGTTTCCCAGGATCCAGGTGGAAGATGCTCCAGACTCCCAGTGTGGAGCAGCCATACCTACCCTGAGGTAACTCCTTCTGTACCACCTTCATAGAGAAGGAAAATCACAGAATCCCAGCTCAGCAGTGCAGGAAACATCTGGAACATCTGGGCAATTACCACAACATGTGCCTGGATTTCTTGAAAAGTGTGAAGAGCACAGAGGGCTAAAACCGCAACCACCACCACACAGCAAGATGCACACCTTATTTCTGATGTATCCATCCTCATTGCTCCCAAGAAAACAACATTTCTGCTTCTGAACTGTGATCAGGTGCATCAGTGTGACACTAAAATCCTTTGGTTTGTACACTCATCGGCTCTGTCAATGTTTTTCCTTGCTTTTCTTTCATCAGGAAAGAATTCAAATAGAAAATGGGACTCTTCTCATCCCCATGCTGAATATGTCAGACTCAGGCCTCTATCAGTGTGTGGCAGAAAACAAGTATGACACGATTTATGCCAGTGCTGAGCTGAGGGTGATCGGTGAGTAAATGTCACTGAAATGAGCAGGTACCCAGTAGAAAGCAGACTCACTGAAAAAAAATTGTATTTAAGAAAAGAAGAGATGAAATTCCACCTGGCAGTTCAAGCCTGATGATATTTCTCTGCTGTTTGTTCTTCACCCATGTGGAAATGTATTTTTTTAGTTTAATTTCATGGCTTGTTTGGGGGAAGAATCTAATCCGTGTGTGGTGTTTTTTTATCACATAAACATCAGTTTAATGAATACTGTTTCCCACTTAGTTTGAGTTATTAATTGTTATTCTTCAGGTTTTAAAAGTTATTTCAGAAAGCAGGGGAAGGAGTTTTAGCTATAAACAAAGAGCATGTGGAAAATATGGATATAAACAAATAACATGGAACAAGGAATCTCATTAATGATAACCAGAGATGAATATAAAATGGAATTTGCTCATGTATTGTAAAAGTTTTCTGGTCTAGATTTCAAAATATAAAGTTGCTCCACAGCCAAATTTTACTGAAACAAGTAAAACACAGACTTTAGGAGCACCCAACAGGTCTTGTGTTTTCTCCTTCTCCATGACTGCATTTTCACATAAAATTCTGGAAAAATAAACATATTTTCAGAAAACATTGTAGGTTTATGAAAAGAAAGCTGCAGTAAAAATGTGTTTATAATGATTTATAATGAATACTCTCTGCAGATGAACACGTGGCTGGATCAGGAGTGCGAAGTTTATCCTGCTGACACAGCCTTGCTGGCGAATCTCATTTTCCATCATGGATAGACCTGTTCTCCCAGCCTCCTGACAACCCTCAGAGCAGACAGTGTAGAGACAGAATTAGAATTCTTTTCTACTTAAATACATTTTTAATGCTAGATTTATATTTACTTCTGCAGAAATCTAAAAAGCAAAACAAAGATTGAATTCACCAACTGAACTCGAAGAGAAGAATTTGGCAAGTTCATTCAGTAAGGTGTCAGCTGCATTCTAATCTTCTCTCTTCTCTCCTCTTAGCTGCAGCCCCCGATTTTTCCAAAAACCCCGTGAAGAAGGTGTCTGTTGTTCAGGTTGGAGGGGAAGTTGTGATCAGTTGCAAACCCAGTGCTTCCCCCAGAGCTGCAGTTTCCTGGAGAAAGGGCTCGGAGGTTCTGCGCCACAACAAAAGGTATTGGCAGCAACCCGCCACTGGGTTGGGATTGTCTTTGCTTTCATGTCATTTAAAGCTTATTGAAACACAGCTGGCTCAGGATTGCTTTTGACAGCTCATTGATGGAAAACTTGGATGCCAGAGGCCTCTCTGTCTTTGGAGTGGCCGTGGAGTTGTGTGGGTACAAAGCGGGATGAGAACAAAGCCGCAGTGAATCCACGCGGGCGGTTGTGTGATCCATACGGTTTTGCTCATCAGCACTTAATTCACAGCCAGCCAGCGGAGCTGGAGGGAATCAGCTTCACGAGGAGACAGCACTGGAGGCTCAGGGAAGCAGGATATACCCCCAGGCTGAGGCATAATTGCTCTGCAGCTGTACAGGTTGTACAATAACCCTCGGCACAATCAGCCTCCGCGTCCTGTCACTTCTGTTTAGGCAGGATTCAGCCACTGTCCCACCCTGGGACACGCCCTCACCAACTGGTTGGCACATGTGGGTTTGGTGATGGCTAATTTCTAATTTCTGAGTTGCCATGAGCCATTTCCATTATAGTTCAATGCTCTCAGGTACCGGGTGGGAGTGTTGGGGTGTCTGTGCAGGGCCAGGGGTTGCACTCTGTGATCCCTGTGGGTCCCTTCCAGCTCAGGATAGTCTGTAATTCTCTGATTACACACTAATGGCAATTAAATGGTAAAACATTAAAATCAAAGGGTCTTACTTACAGAAATTATGAATATTATACGCCACATAGAGCCCTGAGGATATTTCTGTATACAAACGGAGACAGATGGATGAAATGGGCAGCAGTGTCTTCAGAACTGCTGAGAATGTCTGAGAGGCCCCTCTCAGCATCTCTTTCAGTTCACAAATGTAACAGCAACCCTCTTTTGTCACATTCTGTTGTCAGGCCTTGAAATCTATAATCAGTAATTCATAAAGCTGTGGCAACTGAACACCAGATTTTGCACACAGGGCCAGTTGCTCAAGGAGGTTGGTTTGGGTCACATAAGACTTAAAATGATTATAAATCACTAAAACATTATCTCAAACTGTGACACAAAGAACTAATTCCTTATGCCATGCTGCAGTAATGTACAATCGAGACAAATCAAAGGAATATTTATGAAAGAAAGTGCAAATCTGAGAAGAATTTTACACAGGTTCTGGCAAAGGAACAGAAAAGTTTGTGCAAGCAATCCATTCCATGGACATAGAGAACTTCCCAAAGACTTTTCCCCCCTTTCGGTACTGTCAGTTTTATTTTCATTTTAACTTCTCATCATGATAAATATTTTTCTAACCAGTGTTTAATCAAATCTTTATTTGTATTTTGATTGTATGGTCTATTCAAGAGGCTGAACTAAGCCTGGATCTTGAGGTTCCAGTACTCTGAAATTCCCCACCTGATTTACTGATAAAAAATATTTACACACTCCATACAGTATTTACTTGTGCTTCTGTATTAATTTACTAACAATAATTCTAAGCACACTGTAATTTCTGAGCATCCCAGAAGGCTCCTGCTGCTCAGCAGGAGTAAACAACAGGAGCAGGATTTACAAAGGGAGACAGTGTTTAAACTCTCTGCATGCAGAACGTTATTACCAGTGTGTCCACTGCTGCAAAGTGGAATTTATGAGGCTTTTTGATTATTAAATGACAAACTAGGTAATGCTGTGGTTTAAAAGAAAGAGAAATAAATCATCTATACTGAGTTATTCAGAGATCTCTGACAGAAAACAAAATTAAATAAGGGTTGTATGGCTGTACATGGCTAATTAAAGTGCTGAAATTACACAGATCTACACATAAAAAGAGAAGGAACTTGGTCTGCCTTTCTCCAGATGTATATGATTAAACCCTGACAAACCCTTATTTCTGCTCCCATTTTATTGTGCTGCAATTATAACCTTTATAGGCTCCTTTATTGGCCTTTTAAAAAATATCTGGTGGGGTTATAGATGCTGGAAAAGGGAAATATCAATCCCTGACAGTTCTGGCAGCCAAACCGTGATGGGCACATTCCTAAATAAGTCAGACCATGCAGCTTGTTCAGATTTAGATAAATTCAAACTTTCGTTAAAGAAATAGTGCAGCCAGACCTATTCCACTCAAATGGGGAAGAATATTCCTTCTTTTTCGTCTTCTTCCCTTCACTCCTGATAATGGATAATTCCTGATAGTCCTGAGTACCTGGTAACCACTCCCCCTGATCAGCTGAATGCTTGACAACAAAAGAAAACTCTGCTTTATGTTAAATTCAGCTTGTAAGTGTGCAAAGTGTGCTAAACAGAAATACTAATTAATAGATTGTCCATATTAATAGACGTGCTGTTTACTTTTAAAAATTTTTTTTTTTTTTTTTATTTTCTTGGATTTCCTCTGAGAGTTTGTTGGGTTCTTTTAATCAAGCATTTTTAAGTTTGCAAAGCTGCAGTATTTGGCCCCCTGCTATTTGAGAAATAGCTTAAAATTTCTGGAAGTGTAATTTTCTGCATCTCTTGCCAGAGTTGAGCAGTGAAGGTCCTCAGCCCTCAGTCCCCTTTTCAGGGCAGTTTCTTCCAGCCCCACTTGTCTCTCCCATCCTTTCTGTGGCTTTGCTCTTCAGCAGTTTTCTGCTCTAATTTCTGTAGAATGCTTGATTGCATTTGAAGCATGTACATAAGTCCTGCAGAAAATGACAAAATAATTATTTTTTGATCATTTTAGATGATGAAACAAAGCCTGAACCTAGCAGTACCAGACCTGCTTATTGTTCCCAGCCCTCTCCATTGACTGTTCTTCAAAATTTTCAGAAATATTTCCATTCCACCCTTATTGATAGGGCTCACCCCCTGAATAATGGGAATTATGTCTGGTCCATGCCACATCAGAGACAGAATTCAAGCTTATCAGCTGCAAGAATCCAAAGAATATCCCACAGTGGGCTCATCCTGGCTGGTTTGCCCTGCTCCCTCCTCACAAGATCCCTCAGTCAGCTCATCTGGATCATCTGGCAGCTCAGCTTCAGGTGCTCTTTTGGGCAATTAACCTCCTTCTTTGGGTCAAAGTCTGGAGAAATGGGGTTTTTGGGAGCAATGCCACTTCTCCAAGGGACAACTGTTTGGCTTTTGTGGAATAAATGAATTTTCCTGGTGTGTGCTGTGGGTTTCAGTTCAATGTAGGAATGAAACACAACAAAAAATGAGCTTTATGCTCCAAACTCCCTCCCTGTGGAGTCTGACACAGATATCAGCTATTTTCATGTGTGTCACATCCTCAGCACATGCAACAGGAGTTTTCTTCATCTCACTTCTCACTTCTATCATCTTGTGTCCACTGAGGAAAAGAAAGAGAAGCAGGGAACAATTCATATATTAAATAAAACAAATTTTCAAGTCTAGACACTGATCTCAGCACAAACGTCTGTCTTCTCGCCTTCAGTGAATTCAGATTTGGGACCCTCATGGAAAACTTATTTTACAAAAATTCTTTTTGATGGAAGCATTTTAATAAATGGGAATTGGACTTCATTTTGCTTTGCCAGAGAGAGGTGCTATTCCCTCAGCATGGGCTGAGGATCCCCGAGCAGTGCAGTGAGTGCCTATAAACATATGTGATTCACTTCACTCGGAATTTCAATGAGGATAGCTGAGGGAAAACTGAGAAAGGAGGTAGGCTGAAAGAATGCATTACTCACATACAGCACTTTCCATGCATTAATAATCAGTAATAAGCAAATATTCATAATTTAAATTGTTTTTGGGGGACTGGGCAAGAAGTACTTTTAGAGATCATAAAATATGCTCAATACTTGTTGGCTCCAAGATTTGCTTATAGGACACAGTTCAGTCCCCTGTGAAAGATGGGAATGGATCCTCTGCCATGAGTAAAGCTGCTCTGTGTGGTGAGTTTTCTGTCCCATGGCACATTGATTTTGGGGTTTTACACTCAAGTTATTGCCATTACTTAGGGAAACCTGGGAGAACGATGGAGCACTGACATGGAAAGGTGTTTTTCAACAACACTGTGCAAAGGGAATTGGGCAGATGTTGTGACCGGGTGGGGGACTTTTGTGCTAATTGCTGAGTTCTCGGTGCTGTCCCTTGGAACCTCGGACTTGAGGGGGTTCTCCTGCTCCCAGGTGAAAAGCCAGGACCCAGCAGGTTTCCTTAGGATCACAGCCCACAGGACCTTTCTCCTACCACCTTCTGAGCACTCTTGGCCACTCCCTGCTTGTGCTTTCCTCCTGCTCCTCCACTGTTCACAGCCAGATTCCAAAGCCATGAGCATTTTAACACAATTAAACTTGTTTTGTTGTTTGGGAAAAAGATTGTGTTGTGTCTGTGGATGGAATCAGACAAATGGAGAGTTAAAAGGTCTGCAGATTCCTCCTGAGGGACAACTCCAATCTCTGCTCCCTGTGACCAGGGACAGGACCTGGGGGAACCACTGGAGCTGTGTCAGGGCAGGTTTAGGTTGGATATCAGGGAAAAGTTCTTCCCCCAGAGGTGCTGGGCACTGCCCAGGATCCCCAGGGAATGGGCACGGCCCCAAGGCTGCCAGAGCTCCAGGGGGGTTTGGACAACGCTCCCAGGGACAGGGTGGGATTGTTGGGGTGTCTGTGCAGGGCCAGGGGTTGGATTCATGATCCTTGTGGGTCTTGTCCAACTCAGCTTATCCTGTGATTATTTGGTAAACAGGAGAAGTCCTCAATCCCCTGATCAAATACAAGACACAAAATGTATTGTCTGTGAAACAGCATTTCGGCTTGAATCAATTTGAGCAGAAATGTGTCAGGACAGTTCAGCAAACTTCAGGGAAACATTTCAATTACCAGAATGTCAACGCTGTTGGTTTAGCTTCCAGAATATCTGTTATCTTTAAAAATAAATAAAAAATCTGCTTGGGGAGGAATCAAGACCAAATGGATAGAAAATTCCAAAATTTGCTGTAGTCTGCTAACAAAGGAGGAGATTGATGGCACTTGACTATTCTTTAGCTGAAGTCAATATGCAGCCTAAGGGAGTTATTTACTTTTTCTTGGCAGGTGCCTCCCTCTCAAATGAGACACCAAACTTAGATGAGCAAAACTGGGGGAATGAAACGTATGCAGAGTCTGAAAAAACCCTCTACTGTCTTGAAGTCAAACCAGATGAGTAGCACAGGCAAATTTGCTTGTCAGGCTGCTTAGTGCCACAAACCACCCTGCTTTCTGCACCCACTGCTTGCACATAAAATACCACAGATATTTCTATGCAGATACCAAGTTTCATATAAAATATATTTTTCTCATGATATTCCAGCACTTACTATTCTATTTCCAGCTTTCTACAGCAATGCAGTTGGGTGAATAGCAATGGGATATTAATTTTACTATTATTTTATTTTTTAAGTCAGGTTTTTGAAGCCTGGATTAAGTGTATCTCTGTTTTTATCCTTCTTGCTTTTCTGCCACGAGAAGCTTTGCATAGCTTTGATGCCTTAACCCTTCTATCTTATCAGTGTCTGTGTGCTTGTAAAGAAGTTCATTTCCTATTTTAGTATTTAAATAGAGCACTTGAAGTGTGGGCATCAGCAATCAGAGCAATTCCAGCTATCTCAGACAGCACTGCTGAAAGTCAACATGAATACAAATTAAGCTTATCTGTTGATGAAATTCCACTTTTGCTTGGGGAACCAATGGGATTGATTCCACATCTGCTAAATATGATTAATCACTCCAGCTCCATTCCCTGCTTACAAATACATTGTCAGAAATCAAAAGCACGGGTTCACCTGCCTGCTTTCAGTGCTTGGTCTGAACTTACTTATTAAGACATGAAAGCTCCTACAAAACCTGGGTTTGCTGGTTAGAATTGTTTTTCATCACTGAAGGCCCTCTGCTACAGGCCATTCAGTGCTAACCTTTTAGACAGACAAACCCCACCATCACACTGCTCCTGAGGGAATTCCTGAGGGAATGCTGAGAGCTTCAGGGAGAATTTTGTGTTCCAGCTACAAATATCCTATGGTCGGATCACAGTGGCCCCCGTTTCAGGGGAAACAGAAAAGAAGATCTTGCAGAATACTGGGAGAGGCATCCACAATGCATTTCCTGAGGATTTATGTGCTCTCAGCAGGGGTGTTTGTCTGATTTTGGCGTTTGCTGTAGGCATTTTCCAGTGCTTCCCTCTGAACAACTCCACGGGATCTGGGAGGAACATCACACATGGCAGCGCTCACAGGAATGGTGGTGATCCAGCAGAACTGGGATATTGGCACAAGAGAAGTTGTACAACCAAAGAGCTGTCAGAAAATACCTCAAACTCTCCTGAAGTGCCTTCAGTCTTTCCTTCTTCTCCATGTTTCTGTTATTTTGCTCTTCTCCCCCATGCTGAGGGAGAAGGCAGGGAATGGGAAACATGACTGAAAGATGAGGAGGCAGATAAGGAGAAGCAAGAATGAGCACAGATGATGGGAAGAAAAAGGCAATATTTTATTTTTCCTTCTTTATTTTGGTTTCCTTTGTTTTTCCCCTTTCTTCTCTCTCTGTTCTGTTTCCATTTGAAGTCAAGGCACTGCAGAGTAATGAGGAGGCAGGAGGGGACCCCCATTGCTGCCTGACCCAGGCAGCACACAGAGGATATTGGTGCAGGGGAAGACAGAAGAAAAGGGCTTTTCCTTTATTTTCTCTCTCCTCAGAGAGTTTCACAATGGAACAAGCCAATAAACCTAATTTCACCGTGTATTGCTGAGCACTTAGTGCCAGTGCTTAGCACATCAGATAATGAGAGCATGGAGGAAGCAAATGAAGCAGATGTTCTCACGTGAAAGAAAGAGAGAATGACAACCTTGTGCTGCTGGATTTATTACAACTCCCCTCTGCATGACACTTCTCTAATACAATTTTAAATTGTTCCCACTGAATCCATGGCAGCCTTGTTAAGGTGAGCCTTTCCAAGGGGCTGTCCTGCATGCTGAGATGTCCCAGGCAATCTGTCACTCTTCCATGTCACAAGGAATTGCAATAATCCAAACCCCAGAGAGTGTCAGTGCTGTGCCCTCTCCCCCTTTCAGCTCATGTCCTGTCCCTCTTTCATGCACATATTCTCATTGATGTTCAGGACTCCATCCAAAGCCAAATAATCTCATTGGAATTTGTCCATTGACTCCAGCAGGCTGGGAATCAAGGTTCCTAATTAGGAGTTTGCACACAAAAAAAAAAAATATAATGAGAGAATGCAACCTTCTGTGCTTCTCTTCCAGTCCAAGTTGTACTGCCATGCACATCATTACTGCTGCACTGCTCTGGGGGGTATTGCTGCAGCATCAGAAATACCAGTGTGGGGTGGAAAACATGCACCAGATTTGCTGCACGGGCACCAAATAAAAGATTCTGATGCCGAAAGTTCTCAAACAAAGTGTAACATTAGAGGGAACAGATCAGAGCGTGCTGAGGAGATGACATAAAATGAGATACTAACACAGAATATCCCAAGTTGGAAGGGATACAAAAAAAGCATCAAAGTCCAACTCCTGGCCCAGTACAGGACAAACATGATGGGCACAGGGACTGTGGCCAGGCAATCTGCAACATGATGAACAAAGAGTCTTTCAGGGAGGAATATCTGGGATCATGTTAGTGAAAGCATAGAAATAGCACCTTGAAAAGTGGCTGATGCTTGGACAATGTGAAGGTTTGTAGGAGGACACAAACACCTCTGGTTTAGCCATGGGATTTTGTTACAAGGAATGCTGCTATTTCATTGTTCCTTTTCCATGAGAGCTAAAACTCTTCTGAGATTTTCAGTGAAAGAAAATTCTGAAAAAGGAAAGGGAAAGCTGAAGGGACACACAAGTGACAGAATGTGACTCATACATCAAAAAGACATAAACTTTCCATGCTTTCTGCTATTTTGAGCAAGTCTGTGGGTCTGAGGATTCAGTGAGCCACATAGCATCCCCATCATTGTCACTCAAATTGGGCATAAATTCACCAGCCCAGTGAGGATTGTGCCAGAGTTTCCTGCAGACCCACAGGGAGCCCAATGAATGGGGACAAGAAGTTAGAGGTGATGAGACTGGTTGGATTGGCCTTGGAGCAACCTGGGATAGTGGAAGGTGTCCCTGGTGGGGGAACTGGATGGGCTTAAATGTCCCTTCCAACCTAAACCAGGCTGAGATTCTCTGATTCTATTTTGGGGGTGAGGTCCAGGGTTTCTGAAACCACACCAGAGCCATGCTGGTGTCAGGTGCTTGTTGCCTGGACAGAATTCTATAAGTTTGCCAGCAGGTTTTATGGTACTTGTGCTTTGAAATGTGTTCTGACAAGCAGAGAGGGAAGAAGCTGCCTGGAAGAGGATGAAGCTCCCACGCTGAGTGCAATTCAGGGCCTCATGTATTGTTTAAATTCTACTTAAGTGCCATATTAAGGGCTTAGTTTTACATCTGGAGTGAATGTGGTTGTGTGAATGGCTGAGTCACAACTCCTAATGGTGTCTGGATCATAAAAATGGTGATTAATGGTGGGGTTAGAATAGTGGCAGTGTGGACATCCCATCCTGTGCTGGAAGAGCTTTTGTCTAATGTGGTGGAGTTACAAAGATTTCATTCAACCAGCAGAACTTGGAAGACAGAAAAATTGGCAACTGTTTTTTTTTTGGCATTTCGGTTCCTTCTCTACTTTTCTTTGCCACACACACAGAGGTGCTGTTGCCCAGTATTCCCTGGCTGCAGGTTCTGGGATGTGTCACTACAATAGATTTGGGCACATGTCTACAGACATGGTGTTCTTGTCACTTTTTTCTTTGGCCATCACATAAGAACATCTGCCTCACATTTAATCCTTGAGTGTGTTACAGTCAGGGCAAAACAATTTTTGCTATTTTGTGTTAAAGGCATCACCAGCTCCTGAAAATCCTGTATTTTCTCTGGAATCTTTATGATGGAGTATAGTTCAGTTCAGATGTCTGTATATATTTACATAAATAAATATTTGTGGTCCCAATTGCAGTGATTTGATGCAAAAATAATTCTATTTTTAGGAAGAAGGGAATTTTAAGAAATAGGAAGGAACGGTTCTAGTGTCACATTCTATAATTTCTAACAACATTTTGTTCTA
The DNA here is from genome assembly GCA_013398175.1 of Climacteris rufus. Lineage (NCBI taxonomy): Eukaryota > Metazoa > Chordata > Aves > Passeriformes > Climacteridae > Climacteris > Climacteris rufus. Next base: position 959,546 of record VZRZ01004559.1, read on the forward strand.
CTATATTTTAACAAGACTACTCATCCAGATTGTGTAATTTTGTTTTGATCCAAATAGTTAAAAGATTATAATGGCATTTATTATATTTCCACTTAATTGTCAGTCAACCCTGAAGCTCATTTATATCAGCATGCAGATAAGGAAAATCTTTTAAGCATAGTTTATTAAATGGCAACACTATTAGCATACAAATTATGCTCAGAATAGAATAAACAGGTACAAAGATCATTAACATATGATACAGACAGTCAGATCTCAGATGGGACTCAGTGGGACCTTTTCAAAAATACCAGGGCTGTCATCAGCAGGGACAAATCATTCACTCAGTCAAACTTTACTCACATTTCCATCTGCATAAATCACTGGTAATTCTGAGTCACTTGGGAGCTGTGCTCATCTTTCTGCCCCTCACTCACTTCCCTTTGTAGTTTTTAATGCAGCCTCTCCTGCTTCTCAATCTTTGTAAAATTAGAAGAGTCAGATATTGTCTCACTGTCTGGCAGCATGTCTGGAGAAATTTATAAACAATATCTCTTTGCACAGCCTGGAAATAAAGAGTGGGTTTGCTCCTGAGCAGCAGAGGGAGGCTGAGGAGACACGGTTTCAAATAGGATTTCTCAGATAATAAAAATTACTTTGCTTTGATTTCATCAGATCCAGATTCCCCCCTTTTTATCTGCACAGTGCCATGATGATGGCTTCAATAACGTCAGGAGGTGTCAGATGTTAGAGGCAGACAGGACACAAGAAGAGGGAATCTTTACATTGAGTATCAGGGTTACTTTATTTGGAAAGGAATTACACCCTTGAAGGGAGAGCTGCCCTTCTGGCAGTGCTGAAATCTGCAGGACCTGGCTCAATTCACTCCAGTTTTACACCAATCCAGCTCAAGATTTTGATGTGGATTTCATAGATCTTTGCTGTTGGAATCCATGCATTTCATATCCATGAATTAACATCCCCCATCTCTCAAAAACAGATTGGCTGAACAATGCAGCAGTTCATAAAGCTACCCCTGCTGCACTTTTAAATCTAATGACTTGTCACCTCTTTCTTTTCTCAGATTTAGTTTTTTCTATCAGCCTTGCTAAATACATATTATTCTTTCATGCTCTTAAGATCAAAGCAAATAGCCATCAACAATCTTTTGTTCACATGAGACAACACGTTCGGAGATGGTTTGTTTGGCCTGGTTAATTAAAAGCTGTACCTATCATCCCTGCTTGATTTCTCACGTTCTTTACTTTAAAAGTATGTGTGACAATTTTAATGAGCTCTCACTTCTTCCCAGCCTCGTGTCTTCTGCACAAACTTTGCAAACTCCTCTTTTTGAGCATCACACAGAGCTGTGACTCCAGCAGATCCCAGGGAAGCTGTTTGTTTTCCCTTCCTGCTCAGCTCATCTTCTGATGGACTCACTCAGAGGGGAATTTCAGTATTTACATGTAATGGTTTGAAAGTAAGACAGAGGCAGTTTAGATTAGGAATAAGGAAGAAATTTTTTACAATGCAGATGACAAAACACTGCTACAGGGTGCCCAGAGAAGCTGTGGTTGCCCCATTCCTGGAAGTGTCCAAGGTCAGGTTGGATGAGGCTTGGAGTAACCTGGGATAGTGGGAGCTGTCCCTGCCCATGGCAGGGGTGGCACTGGATGGGCTTTAAGGTCCCTTTGAACCCAAACCATTCTAGGATTCTCTATAGAATGATACTTCTGGATATTCCTGATTTGCCCTTGTGTGCAGCAACTTTGTATGAATTGATAGAAGTGGCTTTTCATCTCTTCTTTTCCTCAGAGCACCTTTGTTTAATTGAGCTGTTTACCCTGAGGTAGCACCAGGCAGGAGCACAGGAGTCAGCACAACTCTGATCAGGATTTAGGCATTTTGTAAGTCGGAGATGTCAGTCTAAAGTTAGGCTTGTGCTTAAGCAATCCCTTGCTGCATCAGGGCTTTATGAACAGCTGGGTCCTGAGTTCTTCCTTCTGCTCCTTCTTTCACAAGGATGCATTTATCAGATCTGCTTCACACCTTGTGCTTTTGGTCCCTCAACAGGCACTTATTTACTCATTGAGAGGAGTCCAGTTTTCCTGGCAGACAGAATATTCTCTTCACGTTGTGTTGGACAAGTGAAACTTCTGTCTTGTCACAGCACTTGGAATTACCTTGTCTTGTGATGCAGCTTCTAAGAATCATTATCTAGAGCCTTTATACAGCCTCAAATGTTGTGAAAGGAATGGTTTCCAGCAAGTCTTTCAGCAGGTGAGACGGGCCTTTCACAGCTTCTTTTTAAACCATTTGTCAGAGCTTGATCCAAAGCCCATTAAAGAAAATATTCCCATTGCCTTCTGCATCACAGCTCCCTTAATTGAAAGACAAATGGAAGAGGACAAAGTGCAGCCCCTCTGAACCCATCCACAGCAGAAAGTGGTGGTTCTGAGGGAGTTTAGGGCAACTTTGTTGTTCTTGGCAACTGGGCCAGTGTTTCACAGGGCCTTTTTTAGAAATACATCATCTTGATTTTCTGCTCTGCTCTGTCTTCCCCTCCCTCTCCTGACACAGACCTCAGTACAGCTGGAAGTTCCTCACTTTTTTTTGTGTGTTTTCTTTAATTCCCTTCCCCACTTAACTAATTACTCTGGAGTCCTTTTTCCTCTTACACAAATTCTGCCTGAGTATCTTATTTACTGCTCGCTCTAATTGTCGTTAGGTAGCGTGACCTGCTTCAAACAACTCTGGAGCTTTTATTAGCACATTTTCTCTCTGCTAAGCTCCATTTTGATCCATTGAAAGAGCCATTCCATCCTCAGCCTGCCCAGCCACTGAAATATTGTTTCAGAACAGCATTTCTTCAGATCAAACATGACACTGTTAGCTCTTGAGTGGGTACAAACCCCTCTTATTGGCTAAATTAGAGAGATGGGAGTTATTAAGGTCTCAATTCATCATGTAAAAACAGGGATAAAAAAATCTGAGGCATGACCAGACTTCAGGGAAAAAGCTGAAGTCAGAATCCACAGGGGCTAAGGGAGAGCTTGCAAAGCTTCTCCTCTGTGCTATTCTGTATTTTGCAGACTCTTTTTTCCCATGTATTTACCTACATTGAAGCTTTTGGAAACTGGGATTGTCTTGGTTTTTGGGTTGGTTTTTTTTTGCTTTATGCCACTTCAGGATTTTAATTCGCACCTGAGAGCATTTAGGTGCAACTACAGTTAAAAAATAACAGGTCATCAATACTTGATGGAGAGAAAGACACTATGGTGTCTTGTTATAAATTATTGTTCAGGTACCCAATTTATGAACATTTGCTGATTCACACCCGAATCTCTTTGGATACTGTTTGATAAACACCATATGCTACCCAGCCACTCAATTGCATCCCCTATTTTATCACCAGCAGTTTCTAGTGCCAGTGTTTTCTGGTGCCTGGTGCAAGCTGATGTGAAGAAATGCATCATTAATGCAAAAAAAATATTGCAGAGGCAGAAGGGGAATACTTGGAAATGTTTCTTCATATTCAAAGCTGCCTTTGAAATAGTGCCATAGGCGTGTCCCCAGGGGCTCCTGTTTTGATGCACGGTGGTCACACCAGCTCTGTTCATAGGATCACAGGATCATGGAATATTCTGAGTGGGAAGGGACTTAAAGGATCATCCAGTCCAACTCCTGGCCCTGCACAGACACCCCAACAATCCCACCCTGTCCCTGAGAGCGTTGTCCAAATGTTACTGAGCTCTGGCAGCCTTGGGTCTGAGCCTATTTCCTGGGGAGTCTGGGCAGTGTCCAGCACCCTGTGGGGGAAGAACCTTTCCCTAAAATCCAACCTAACCCTCCCCTGACACAACTCCATTCATCCTTCCTTATCCAAAAAATATCATTTAGCTGCTACATCACTGTATTGAAGAGTGTATTTTGGTGCTTCCTGTTTTTCTCTGCTCCAGTTTAATATGATGGATTATTAAACCTGAACCTATTTCCTCACTGTACAAAAATGGCACCAACAGCTGCTGCAGTGCCTTGTGATTATTGCCAAGGAAACAAAGATTTTTCAGTCAAGCCTAAATCCCTTCCCCTCTTAGCTCCACACCCCAGTGACAACGTTCCCACACCACAGGAACATCTCTGCTTCTCTCCATCCTAAATCCACCTTGTCCTGCTCAGGAGCTCATCTTTGGGCAGGGTAAGGTCAGATGAGTGTGGGAGATACGAAATTGGAGGGATACAAGTGAGAAGATCACCAGAAATCCAAGTGTAGTCCTTCTCCCTCACAGCTCAGATATTGGGAGTGTGTAACAGAAGCAGAACAAGTTCTGATGTGTGTTCCTCGTGTAGCTACAAGTGTATAAATGCCAGAATGGAAAACAGAAACACTGTGATGGTTTGTGTGTGTTTAATGGTTCTGATGCTACTGCCAGCTCCAACTTCTGCTCTTGTGATTGTTCATTTCCTTTAATAATTCATTGCATCACCCAATCTTATGTTGTTAGTAATAAATATTAAATACCCAAGCTGTGATGCATGAATTAGATATTTTCTATTTTATAAAAGGAGTCTTGTATTAAGAGTTAAATGTCAATTAAATGAGGACTACAAAACGTGATGCAGTGCTGCTGTGAGTGAATGGAGCCTGGTTCCCTGTGGAGTTGTGGATTACACTGGATTTTGCTGGAAGTAAGGAAATGTGGCATTTGAGGGCAGCTCTTCTGCACTCGGGTGCAGAATCTCTGATACCTGCTGAGGACTGTGCTTAGTGGCAAGAGGACCTGCACATAGAGACCCTGATCCCAATTTTATGAAACTTCTAGGACCTTCATGTCCTAAATTTTTTCACAACTCAGAAAAAAACTCAGCCAAGGACTTTCACATCTACCAGGTGCAACAGGTGGATGTTGAAGAACTGGGAAAAAAAACAACAAACTATTACAGAATATTTCCCGTGCAAGAGATCACTGCTTAGCTAATTCAGTTTGCATTTTCAAATCCTCTACTTTTAGATGTGTGTTCTGTGTGTTTCTGAAGAAAATCCCCAAAATCCTGAAGTACTGCCCTGGTATGTGACAAAAGAAGGGTGCCTGGCACAGAGTGACAGCTCATCCAAGGAAATCATGTGCCAGTCTCTGTATTGACTTACATCCTAAAACATCTCATTAACATGAAAAAAAAAAAATGTGAACAAGCTTAAAAATTAATTTTGTCCATAAAACCCGGGAGTGGTCCTGAAATTACTACTAAATGCAATTTACCCAATACTCAGCAAACTGATATAAACAACTTAGTGACTCCTCAGGTGGTTTGAGGGCCCTCTGAGACAGTGATGAATTTGATTTGCCTTCTTGGCTTGTGAGGTGGCATTTGAGCACCTCAGCCATTCTGATAATATCTTTTAATAATCCTGACAAAATTGCACAGGCAGCTGGGCTCAGACACAACCTTAGTTTGGCTTAGGAGCACTGGGATCTGTAAGTAAAAAAAAAAAAAAAAGGTAAAAATAGAGCCGAATTAGGTAGAAAGATAGGGTTTTCAACTTTCTCCTGAGACTCCAGATTTTGCTGTAAGAAAGTCACTTGGAAAAGTGAAAAATCAAGCCCAGATTGCCAACTGAACATTTCCAATATAGAAATTAATAAGAAGCAGAGGGGAAAACTGGTTATCACATACGCAACTTGCTGTAGAAGAGAAAAAATATAATGGAAACATTTAAATATTAAAAGTAGCATTGCACTTCTGTTACTATTCCTCTACCAGGAGTGGTTTTTTCTTCTATTTTTCTTTGGTTGCCCAGAGAAGCTGTGGTTGCCCCATCCCTGGAAGTGTCCAAGGCCAGGTTGGACAGGGCTTGGAGCCTCCTGGGATAGTGGAAGGTGTCCCTGCCCATGGCAGGGGTGGGATGAGCTTTTAGATCCTGTCCAATTCAAACCATTCTGTGATTCCATTATTGCATTTTGTTTTTTCCCCAGGGTGGTGTTACTGGAGGATGGCAGCCTCAGGCTCTCCAACATCTCCAAGCTGGATGCCGGGGTTTACACTTGTGTAGCCACAAACCAGTTTGGAGCTGCCAGAAATTCTGGGCACCTGATTGTGAAAGGTACTTCAGTGTTTCCTTCTGTGCTGCTTTCTGCTGTGGAATGAGATGAGTTTTAAGTCCCTTCCAACCCAAAGCATTCTAGGATTCTCTGATTCTAATTTGTAACTAAGTTTTTCTTAATAGTCTTGTTTTCAGTAGTGTCAGAATGGTTGCTATAGCCTGCAGTATGACCTCCTCCCTAACTTTGCATCTGGCAGAAATCCTTTTAATATTCATCTTCTGAAAGACCAATTAGCACTGATACAGCTCAAAGTGCGACCTGAGACGGTGCTGCAGCACAGCCAACAATGGAAACACCAAGAATTTTAGGGTTTCAGCAGCTCTGACTTCATTAAGGTTCTCACATGTCACATACATTGGAGCAATATGGGAAAATCCCATTAAAACATGGGAAAAATGATTTTGTTTGGCATTTATGAAGTTTATTAAAACCCTGAGTAACAACATGGTATAAAAATGATCTTGTTTGCAGGGAACATTTGTTTTTGTTTCCCCTCTGGAGAAGTTTTGGCTGTTCAATTATAGGCCTCATTGCTTCAGCATTATTTTCAACTGAAATGTCAGAACTTGGAAAAGCATAGCTAATGTGCAAATTAAGTTTATTGCTGCTCATTGAGTTGTTTATTCTGGGTGGGAGAAGTCTTTATTACACCTCCAGCACTCACAACATCTTCTCTCTTTTCTCCTCTGGAATGGGATTTGCCATATAATGCATATTTGCTGTTGCTAAGCAAGATAAATGGATAAGGAAGAACCAAGAGCCTTTAAGAAGCTTTTAAAAGTATTTGAGGTGGAAGTTTTGAAGACAAGCCCATAAAAGAAGCAGAAAATATCACACAAGTGAACATTCTGCATCAGAGGGAGGGTATGAGGAGGATACAACAAGAGGTACAAGAGGATGGGAGTACCACAGTAAAATTAATTTATTTCTTTGCTACCACTGCTGAAAAACACACCTAATGCACAAACCCATTATAATTCCCAAAAGGACAGGTTTTATTAATTATTTGGTGGAAGCAAATAAGTTCATGCCACTAACAAAGCAGATTTCTTGTAATAACAAACAGCAGTGTTCCAGGCCAGGTTGGATGGGTCTTGGAGCAACCTGGGAGAGTGGAAGGTGTCCCTGCCCATGGCAAGGGGTGGGGCTGGATGAGCTTTAAGGTCCCTTCCCACCCAAACCATTCCAGGATTCTGTGATTTCCACAATGAAGAGTTAAGCTGTGATGAGCACTGAACTAACACAGCTCGTGCACATTTTCTCCTACTCTCACATCATTTTCAGAACATATTAGTATTGTTGAAGAGATTCTGCTCTCATTTCATATGTGTGTCTAAATTCTCACCATTTTATAACACTTTCATGCACAAAAGCTTTATTCAAGGGAATTACTTACAATAAAGTGGCTGTTATCTCTAATCTCTCTGCCAGTCATATCAACAAAAGTGAAGCCATATAAACCTATTTCCTTCCCCTTCAGCGAGCTGATACTTCCCTTAATGAGACCTGCAAGTTTGGCTCTCAATGTAATGGGTTAAAAATGATCAAATAAATAGTTTTCTTGCCTGGGAACTTCTTTGAAGCTGTAACCTGAGTAATGCTGTGTAGTAAAACACCACTGACATTAATATAGATTAAGGATGTCAATGTGTAAAGTAAGTGGAGATGAGCAGCAATTTTGCTTTTGCTGCAGTTTCTGGTCAGGGGAGATTTTCAAGTTTGAGGAACCACGGGCACATTTTTAAGAGTCACAATGAAATGTGTATTTTTTGACTGAAATCATAACTATTGATTATGGGCTTTAGGAAGTAATACATGACTAATTTAGGGTGTTCCTCAGATGTCTGATTGCTCTCAGGCACACAATGTGCTATGGGGCTGGTGCTGCCAAATAGGCTGCACACAGGTAGGAGTGGCCTGAAATCATCACTGAATTAGAGAGAACCCCCTTTATTATGGAACATTTGGGCCAGTTTGAAATCATTTCCTGAATGACACAAAACTCCTTCAATAACTACAATTTTATAAGCATTTTAATAAAAAAGATTTTTTTTTGTCCCCTCAGAAAGGACTGTCATTACTATTCCACCCTCTGACACGGATGCAACAGTTGGAGAAAGCATCGTCCTCCCGTGCCAGGTGTCCCACGACCCCTCCCTGGACGTGGTGTTCTCGTGGTCATTCAATGGCCACAGAATTGATTTGAACAGAGGAATTCATCACTTTGAAAGAATTGGAAGAGTGAGTTTCCCAAACTCCTTAACGAAACTCTTTGCCACATTCTTCACACGACACAAATGTTTATCATAATTCTTCCCTCGCTGTTTATATGCCTGGCAAATCACTGTTTCTTTACAAGGGCTGCAACCATTTATTTTTCTTCTTTAAATTTCATAAAGGCATTTGAGTTATTTGTGAATCCATAATGAAAATGTCCTCATGAAAGAAACTGATGATAGCTATGAATATTTTAATTTAAAAGCCGAATTTTTTATTAATATTGAGTAATTTATAAAAATGCCCAGCACAGAAAGCATGTTGTGAGTGATTAGTTTACCTTTTTTTTTTTTTTTTTTTCCTGTATCTCTAGGAATCTGCTGGGGATTTGATGATAAGAAATATTCAGCTCCATCATTCTGGGAAATATGTGTGCATGGTGCAAACAACTTTAGACAGTCAATCTGCAACAGCAGATATAATTGTGAGAGGTATGTCTGTTAAACAGAGACACATTTATTCTCTAGAGGAATTAGAAATTCTTAACTTCAGCTGTTGTTTAAATGATTCCTAGGATGTCAATTCCACATCTCAACTGCTTTATGTCTTGTACTCTTGTCCCCAAAATTGTGGCCAGCATAATCCTGGTGTTCAGCCAACCCAGGGAAACCTCTGCAGTTCTGCCATGGTCTCTTTGGAAGGCAAATTATTTGGCTACACAGGTCAGAGGGAAGTCCTGAAATTTCAGCAGTGGCATCTCTGGGTCACTGTGCGGGCTGGGAATATCAAAACACCTCATTCCTTTTCCCCTGTTTGCAGATAATAAGAAAAAGAATATTTTGTATGGGCAATTAACTCAGCTTTTTACTGCCAGCAGTGAGGAAATGCTGTCATGGGAGCAGATCCTCTAAACCCTAAGAGAAATCAGAAATCTGTGTAGTGCACCATCCTGCATTCTTTCTATACCTCAGTTTTGATTAAATTCAGTAGGAATTCTCAAAATACTCAGTGGTTCAACAAAAGACAACACTGGGTGACTTTCTTTGTCAGACAAAAAAAAAAAATCATTCCTTTGTTTGTAGTTTTCATGTTAGCGACATCAAGACATTAATTTTCCTGACTCATAAAAATGTAATCCAAGCATGGAGCCATCATTTAGAGATTGCACTGCTTTTATGACACTGCAGCTTCATGAATAATTCCACTGACTTGAGAAAGTAAGAGTTGCCCAACCCATTCCAGCAGTGACTCTTCTCTTCCCAATACCTTCCTCTTAAAATGCTGATCGTATCAGGCCCCCCAGGTCCACCAGAAGATGTTAAAGTTGAACATGTTTCTAGCACTACTGCTGTGTTATCCTGGAAGCCTGGAGTAGATAACAACAGTCCAGTGCAGATCTACAGTGTCCAGACCAGAACTCCATTCTCAGTGGGATGGCAGGCAGTTTCCACAGGTGAGCACTTTGGGACTTGTCTTGGATTTTACATATACCACTAATTTGCATATACTATTACTTACCTCAAAAATCCATTGTTGTTGTTGTCATCTTTATTGTGCCTTTAGCTCCTGAGGTCATTAATGGCAGGACTCACAAGGCCACAGTGGTTGATTTAAGCCCCTGGGTTGAGTACGAGTTCCGGGTGGTTGCCAGCAACAGTGTTGGGATCGGGGAGCCGAGCAGACCATCAGCTCTCCTGAAAACCAAAGCAGCAGGTGAGTCCCTGCTTTCTGCCGGTTTTTTCCAGCTCCCAGGTGTGGGAATTCACTGCAGCAGAGCCACCCACTCCTGCAGGGTTATTTACCCAATTCCAAGGGCAGGGAACCTGCCACTAGAACGTGTTACCAGACGGGCTTGGAGCAACCTGGTCTAATGGAAGGTGTTCCTGCCCACGGCAGGGGGGGAACTGGATGGGCTTTAAGGTCTCTTCCATCCCAAACCATTCTGGGATTCTGTGGAAAAGTTGGACACATCAAAAAATCTTGCTTTTTCCACAAAGTTCCATTAAGTTCTTCAGTGTTCATGGTTCAAACAGGATTCCATGATAAAGCCTGGACTCAGCCCATGTTCCTCCCTTTGATGTGACCCAAATGCTTGACCACAAACAGCCTTTCATTCAAGCAACTGGGAAACAACATTTGTGTTCCCCCAATTAAAACCAACTTTTTACCCTGCTCAGGGACTTGCATATGAAATGATAATTCCACTCTCTGAATATCCCACCACAAGCCTTGGCTGCTGAGGTGTTTGATAGCAGAGCATGAATAGGAACAGGATATTTGCTTTAACTTTGGATATTGGAGGAAATTAATTATGGCATCCAAAGCCAGTGCAACTAACAGCTTCCACTGGCTCCAGAGGGGGATCCTTACTCTCTGTGTGTCTAACCTTTACTCATTTATCTTCTGGGACTTGGAACCTCATGGGAAGCAACCTCATTCTTGGGTGATCAACACTGTCACTCCTTTGACCTGATCAGTTTGGTACAACTTATTTGCAGCCCAAACCTTTGTTTTGTTTTATGTTTCTCCCAGCCCCTTGCTTATCAACTCACTCCCACCTATAAAGTCAGTATTTATAGGATGGAAAGCAGTAAAACGGAAGCAGCTTTTACAATCCACTTTTTCTTCCCTGTTTATCTCCTTTGCTAAGCTCTGAAGTTTGGCAAGCTGCCTTTCAGGACAGAACTCAAAATACATACTTCTTTGAATGGGGAATCCATTTGTTTTTGGGAATAGAATCCTGGAATGGTTTGGGTTGGAAGGGACCTTAAAGACCATCTTGTTTCAACTCCCTGTCATGGGCAGGGACACCTTCCAGATGAGGTCAGATTCTTTAAATTTCCCAGTAGAGTATCACAAATATATATTCTCCATTACATGATTGATCACAAAGCCCAAATTAATCTTGAGAAGGTTTTTGTTGCTGTTACCACTGTGGGGCTTTGTAAAGAGTTATTTTCAAAACCATACAGTCAGTGAAAGCTTTCATCTTTTAAAGCTTTTATTTATTTATTTATTAAAGGGATTCACAAGACTGGGGCTACAAGGAGAAAGAGACAATAAAATTATTATTATTTATCATGGCAATAACACAAGGAAGATTATTTCCTTACAGCATAGCACTGTCTGAAGTTTAACAAAAGGGACAGAAAAACTCACTCCAGGTTTAAGCTGCTTAACCCTTTCACTGGTGTAAGTTATTGTGCTTTAAAACACTGCAGTGAAGTGGGACAATAACACCTTATATTAATTTTTAAATCAAAATAGGAAAAAGAAAGCAGCAGGACAGTGGGACAGCAAATGTCTGGCCAGGAAAGGGTGAATTTGAGCTCCGCTGTTGTAATAACTATTTTGCCAGTTGAAATCTGAGCATTAGTAGATTTGTGGATGCAAATGAGCCACTGTTCATTTCATTAAAATGAAGCTGAGAATTAATTGAGCTGCTGTTGGTGCACTCAGCTGTAAATTTTCATCTGCTTCTCAACTCTGACCCAGTTGAGGCTCTGCTGAGCCGTAGTATAAAATTTTCCCCATGCAAATGTAGTAAGTACTGAACACATTTAACACACGAGATAATTGAGCATCAGTTGGTTCATGAAACAGTGAAACACCAGGCTTGAAAGTTTGTTTTGCCATTTCCATGCGGTTCTTATCAGTCTGAGATTATTTGCCTGTGATGTGCCCAAAGACATTGATTGTGAGTGACAAAATCGAACAGCTCTGCAAAACCCTCCAGAAGAGCCCAGGCTGTTTACACTTGCACTCACTTTTATGGCTGCACAGCAAAATCGTGCTGAAATTCCTCACATCTCCAGAGGATGAAATCAGATAAAAATTTCTATGTGGACTGGAACCTGGAAGTGATAATGGGTTGACCATAATACCACCCCTGGAGATGGGCTAACACTGGGTGGATAAATGAGAAGGACAAGCAGATTTGGCAAAACTTGCCAAAGTCTCAGGAAAAAAAAAAGGCTTCTGAGGTGCAAATGTCCCACCTCTTTATCACCCTACACATCAGGTTTTCAGACAGTGAGAGCTGAACGAAGGGAATGACAAAACAATCTTGAAATTTTTCAAGAAAGGGTTTGGAGATGCCACCAGTCCAAATGTTCTATAGAGGGGTCTTGTCTCTGCCAGTTCCAGGGATGTCCTCTTCTTTTATACTTCTCCAGCAAGAGAAAAGGGACATGATATCATAGAATCATAGAATGCTTTGGGTTGGAAGGAACTTTAAAGAAGAAATATAGAGCAAGAGTCAGGAAATGTTGATATTCCCTTTGCCTCTCCACCAACAGCCATTTGAGTGACGATCAGCCTCTAATAGAGTGTCTGATCCCAACCCTGTTCCTCTGATGCCTGGAGAATGCTGGGGAAATCCAGCTCTACTCAGCCAACTTTTGGACACTTAGAGTCTTGGGAGAAGGAGAAAAGCAAATTACAAGTTTTGAATTTGCTAAGGAAAGCATACAACCAATTAAAAAAATTAATATATTGCTCCAACAACATGTTTACTGAACAAATGCATAATTAGTAAATCAGTAGTGTTGCAGCTACAGTCTGAATGGAACATCATTTTGCCAATTAGTTGATGAGGCATAATAATGTCAGATACTTGATGCTCCTAGCTTCTTTAATTAATTTTTTGAACCAGGGTACTCATGTATCAAATACATCTGTGGCTTCAGCCTTAGAAACTTGAAAACGTGTAAACATTATTTCAGTTCATTTAAAATGGGCTGCTGTGCAATGTAATGCCTGTTCTACCTGTTGGGAGGTGGAATAGCTGCAGGGGAGGGAGGAAATGCTCTGATCATCCACTTGGAAAGGCCTCCAAGGTCATCAAGTCCAACCTTTGGCCGATCACCATCTTGTCCAGAACCGGACACAGCACTCGAGGTGTGGCCTCAGCAGTGCCCAGTGCAGAGGGACAGTCACTGCCTTGGCCTGTGGCTGTTGTCCTGACTTTTGCAGTTCTGGATGTTATCATTCTGTTGTAACTGGCTCTCAGACATTCTCTGTAAACATAGCCATGTTATTGTAACGGTATCTTTTTATTTACATTCCTTTCTCCTGGGCACAGAAGTTTGATGGACATTTCCTTTGACCAGTGTGATTGAGGGGAGGCTCTTTGTCTCCTCCAATCCACAGTGAATTATAAGGCACATATAGAATAAAGATGGGCGGGGGAAGCCCAGAGAACTTGTTCCTTCACTCTCCACAGAGGTTTCTGTCTCCTTCTTTTGTGTCGTTACTGTGACACTGTGGCCACACTGTTCCTGATCCAAGCCAGGTGTCCTCAGCTTTCTGGCCCACCTGGGCTCATGTCCAACTGCTGTTGACCAGCCCAAGTCCTTTCCTCCTGGGCATTTTCCAACCACTCTTCCCCATCCTGGAGCTCTCTATGGGGCTGTTGTGACCCAAGAGCAGGACCCTGCACTTCACCTTTTCGAACCTCACACCATTGGCCTCAGCCCTTGGATCCAGCCTGTCCAGATCCCTCTGCAGAGCCTTCCAGTAGCTCCACACTCCCACCTAACTTAGAACCCTCTGTGAACCTCCTGAGGGTGTCCTCGACCCCTTTGTCCAGATCATCCACAAAGATGTTGAACAGAACTGGCCCCAGTACTGAACCTTGGGGAACCACCAACACCTTTTCTTCTCCAGTTCCCGCGGTGGCACCAACAAACATCAGCGGAGGAGGAGGGAGCCGTTCCGAGCTGGTCATCACATGGGAGGTAATTCTTAGCTCAATTAACCTCAGCTGTCTAATAGGGAAGGATCCGTGGGTGAAATCACAGCCCTGCTGAAATCCAAAGGCTTTTGGTCATTGGCTTTGGTCGAGCCTGGATTTCACCCTGGATCTGGAGAGCAAACAGCCTGTAAGATATACAGCAAGTTTTCTGTGTTATAGGGAACAATTTATAAAAATAAACAGTTTAAGAGGCATGTTGTAAAGATGTTTAGAAGTCTGTATAACCCTCTTATCTCCATTGTACAGGAGGTGCTTAACACACTAATCTGCTTGGCCATTTTCTGCATTTACATTTTTCCTACTTTTGTTTACATGTTTTCCATTCTGGAACACTGTGCTGACAAGACATATCCTATTATGCGTTAAAGGAGATGAGCCCTTTAATTCTCCAGCACTCCAGCGAGAGCAAAGAATACACATTTTCAGAGCAGTTAATACCAGACAAGTTGCAAAGGGTGAGTGCAGGTCATTTCAGAGAGTAGAAAGTGAGTGCTGTGGGAAGGATCCCTCCTTTTCCAGCCTCTCAGCAGACTCCCACAGGCACTGGGATGAAGGCAGGCAGCTTCTGGCAAAGCCCAGGCAGTGATGGGGCAGCTGCTTGGTCAAAATGTCAATAATCAGATCAAAAGAAATTTTAAAAATCCTCACTAGATAAACATTGCTAATGTTTTCCCCTCCTTGTGCTGCAAACAGGGTGAAATTCCACTTTTCCTGAACTATGTTTTCCTCCACCTGCATCTTTCACTCTTTTGTTTCATTTCTTTCTCTACTGATCTGCTCTTTGGGAGCAGAAGAACATGAAAATCAAAAACAACCTGAGAGATCTCAATCAAATTATCCTGTTGGACTCCATAGTATGTCCTGAAAAACAGTCAGAAGAGATCCTAATTATGGCCAGCTAACAACGCTGAACACGACTCTGCAGCTTTCTGTGAGGAACTCAGTAAATGTCTTGATTAAATCTGAGGTCACAGAAGCCTCAAAAACAAATTAAATGCTCTAGAAAGTAGCTTGAACCCTTATAAACCCCTAGTGAGCCATCATCCCTGACACTTAACTCTCTCAGGACTGGAAAAGAGATGGAAAGGATAATATTGGGGAAATTATGTTTGTAAAGCACTTAAGCAAAGACGTGCCATAAATGCCAGGGCAAGCTTATTATTAGAAGGAATTTATGATAAAAATAATAACATAAATGCCCTGAAATGTGAAGTGCTTCCAGATTTTCTCCCATCTTCTCACACTGTTTGTGCTCCCAAGAGTTTGCAGGAGAAGAGGCTGGAGCCAGGAATCAGGTTCTGACCCTATTTCTATCTCTCTTTTTCACCATTTTCCATGTCTACTTTTCCATGTCTACTTTTCCATGCCCCTCCCTTTGATGCAAGCATCTGAAATAAATGAGGTTTTACTGAAAAACTATTCCTTCTTCCATGTAATGCTGGTTTTGTTTCATAAATGTTCTCTTGCTCTGAGAAGCCAATGTGGAAGTATTTTTATTCCATGAAAAACAAAAATTCATGCTGGACACGGGGTTGCTGTAATTGCCTGTTCAGTTTGAGTCTTTCAAACGTATCTTGACATGAGATTTTATTAATAGAAACATTAATTTTGCCATGTTGACTTGCGGGAACATTTCTGTTCTGAAAACTTAAATAAGAATATGTTCATGCACTTGAGGCTTTCTCTTTGCTAAAAAAAGCCACATAAGTACTGGACTCACATGCAGGCAATTATACAACTGACACACATTTCTTTGTGTACTTTTGTTCCTCCCCAACTCTTTTTTTCCTTTAAAGTAATTTATTTAAAGTAAGTATTCCTATGCCCCTTTGGGGAAAAAAAAATCAGCTATAACTTGTACTGAGTGAAATGCTTTTAATTTTGCAAACTTCATGCCTGAAAGAGACAACTTTAATGGAGATGATCAGATATTTTGTTTCTAAATTGATTGCCTCGATAGATTCATTATTTTGATTTTTATTTCAATATTACATTGACGGATGGAGCAAACATTATTATCTTCTTTAAGGCACAGCCAACTAAATCAATGCCACTAAAATATAGTCAGGGAATGAAGATTCAATTAAAACAGTGGATACATGCAAACCTTTATTGACTGCCTTGTCACCACAGCCAGTGTCAGAAGAACTCCAAAACGGGGAAGGTTTTGGCTACATCGTCGTGTTCCGTCCCCTTGGCTCAACAACCTGGACCAAGGCAGTGGTGGCTTCGGTGGAATCCAGCAAATACGTTTATAGGAATGAAAGTATTACACCTCTCTCTCCTTTTGAGGTGAAAGTTGGTGTCTACAACAACGAAGGAGAAGGGACTCTGAGCTCCATTTCCATCGTCTACTCGGGAGAAGATGGTAACACAAGTTACTCTTAGTAGTAATGGGTGTGTAGCAATGATAGGTCCCAGACATAATCAGGCAGACCTCACAGGGATATTAAGGAACCTGCTCCAACCTGCTCATTGAATATTTGTAACAGACAGGAGGCAGAAGATGGGAAACTGAAGTAAAAAAAGCAAGGGGCAGATTTTCAGAATGAAAGGCCTCCTCCAATTTATTTGTCCCCAGGGTGCTCCTGCTGAGTGTGTTGGGAAAATTGGGAGATATTCAAAGGTGTAGTTCTCAGAGGGTCTGGTTTTTCAGACCACTCAGTGCAGCTGATCTCCCAAAATCTGTCCCAGAATGTGGGGTATGACTGACTTTGGAAACGGGTTTTGCTGATGTTCAACAAAAAGCGGAGAGTAAAGCTCGTGTTTACACCAGGGGCTCTTCCTGCTCCCCCCCAGCATTTCCTCCCCTTCCATTGTCTCTCCTCCTCCCTGTGCTCACACCAAGTCCCACCAGCTGTGTTTTCCCGTGTCTCAGAGCCACAGATGGCCCCGGCGGGAGCCTCGGCTCTGAGCGTGTCGGCGGCGGCGGTGGAGGTGTCCTGGCAGCCCATCCCCTGGAACCGGCACACGGGCAGGGTGCTGGGCTACGAGGTGAGAGGCTGGGCTACGAGGTGAGGGGCTCTGACACCTTGAAGATGCCCCTTTCCTGACCAGAATCCTGTTGGCATTCTGGTTCTCCCTCCCAAGTCAACAGGCTGTTGCTTCCAAGTGCTTCCAAGTCAACAGACCGTGAAGCTCTTCCCCTGACTCTCAGTAGCACCATCTCATCCGAGATAATCAGGAGGATTTACAGCCCGGGACTGCAGCTCTGTCCCAGATTTGTGCTTGGATTTGGGGTCAGGCATACTTGGAAGTGCTTACAGCAGAAAGCAGAATAAGTGTCCTCCAGTGCTACCCAGAGCTTGTGCTGTGGTGCACTGAAAGGCTTTTAACTTCTCCCTCCTCTTAGAATCACAGAATAATTTGGGCTGGAAAAGACCTTTAAGACCATTAAATCCAGCCATTGACCCAAATATTTGAACAGGGCAGTGCTGGAGTCCCCATCTCTGGAGGGATTTAAAAGCTGTGTGGATGTGGCACGTGGGGACATGGGTTAGTGGTGACCTTGGCAGTGCTGAGTTTATGGTTGGACTCGTTGATCTTAAAGGTCTTTTCCAACCTAAATGATTCTGTGATTTTATGATTAAGTAATGTCAGATATGATTCCTGGGCATTTTACTTGCACAGTGAAACAATTTATTTTTTCTTCCTTTTTTTAATTTGTAGATAAGAGAAAAACAAGTCAAAAATACTTTAAATTCTGTCCTATCATTACAATGTATAAATGAAGCTAATAAGAGTCATGTACCATCCGCAAACCTTCCTAAATCAGTTACTAACTGAAAAAAAACCCAGGTCTAAATAGGTGTCACTGAATCAAAACTGCAATCAGGATACCAAATAATTAAAATCCTCTTAGATGATTGAGATAAATGCTTCTTTGTATCTCGGAGTTTTTTTCAATTTGTTCAACCATAAAACCAACAAAGCTTTTATCATTTCTCACGTTATCAAAGGTTTCCTTCTGGACATCTATAAATTTAAGGATTTCATTTACTTCCTTAATTGGGATTCAGTCTCTGAAATTTTATTGCCTCTCCATAAATATTCATGCCTGGGTTTTTTTTCCTGCTAGACTGAGTACAAAAAAATCCTGTATTCCTAGAAATCTTCCTTGTCAGCATGTCTGCTTCCCAGGCAAACCTCTAATTGCTGGAAAACAATGAGTTGCCTGTTCTTTGTTCTCCCTTTTCAGGTTTTATATTGGACAGATGATCCCAAGGAAAGCACAGCTGGGAAGGTCAGAGTCAGTGGGAATGTTACAGCCAAAAACATCACGGGACTGAGAGCTAACACGGTGTATTTTGCAACAGTCCGAGCCTACAACACGGCAGGGACAGGACCCTCCAGCACCCCGGTGAACGTCACCACGAAAAAATCCCGTGAGTGTTTGGTTTTGTGCAAGCAGGGTCATTTCAGCTCACCGTGAGCCACCACTGCCAAATGCTTCAATAGCAAAGAAAACTGAATCCCAAATTCCTTCAGCACATGGCACAACAAAATCTGTGACTAGGGAGTTTCCTCTTGTCCTAAAGCAGTGCCCACGGGGAAGGATTTCTGTTTTCCTTGGAAGAGCAGCCCACTTGCTTTCAGGGCATTTCAGAGATGCAGAATCAATAAAGAAAGGATGTTCCACAGGTCAAACAAGAGATTTTGGGATGAGATTATGTTGGTTTGGGGTTTTTAAAGAAAACTGCTGAATGCACCAAATACAGAGGTTTTTGAGACCTCTAAACTGTGTAGTATGGAGGGCAGCATAAGGGCTACATTCATGTAACTTCAATTTAGTCTTCTTTTTTTTTAATATATACTAATAGTAAAAGTAAAGCCCTCTGCTGCTTTGTTTTCCTTGGACTATATTTTCCCAGTAAAACATTGATCAGCCCTTTAGCAAAAAAAGAAAATATTTCTTCTGTGTTTCACAAATTTTCCTCATCTCTGTGCTGTTCCATGCAGTTACTCCAAGTGCAAGAAACAAATGACTTAATTGACTTTTAATCACCATAAAAACAATATTTAATGTAAATAAAATAATCCAAAATGAAGCCAGAGAAGATATTTTTTAAGGACTCAAAAAGGACCCATCCCTGGAAGTGTCCAAGGTCAGGTTGGACCAGGCTTGGAACAACCTGGGATAGTGGAAGGTGTCCTTGCCCATGGCAGAGGTGCAATGAAATGATCTTTAAGTCCCCTTTTAACCCAAATCATTCTATCATTCTATGACTTTTCTCAGAGACCATTTCTCCATAGAAAATAGATTGATCTCTGGGAATTACTCTCTATATTCCTATGTGCATCAGTATGAAAGACAAGTTAAAGACGTGGCAGTCAAATGACAAAACATAGAAGGAATAAATTTGCTTTTGTTTTACATCGACTTTATCTTCTGTCAAATTCGGGATTGTGCTAATGGTTCATTTAAAAATTAAAGTCAAAATAACCTTTTTAATATTTAAATATATAGATTAAATTTTTAAGCTCTGTCTGTAGAAGATGCAAGCACTTTCAGTATGAGAAGAGATAATATGTCAAGAGAATATAAACAATGTGCATCTGGAGCAGGAGATGCAGCTCCAAAGTAACAGCTCTGTCTTCCAGCCAGCATCCAAAATTCCTACAGCATTCTGCTCATCCCATTATTGCAGAGACTAAGCAAAGCTAAAATGGTCCTTCTGCCAAATAGGTGCAATTCTGATTGAAATGTTCTTATCTAAGATCAATGTAAGGTCTAAGTTGACATCCTGGTTTAAGTTAAAAGTACTGAGGCAAGTGGAATTGATGTCCTCAAACCACGGACACAGCTCCATAAGGAGCTGATCTCTTCTGCTTCTACACTTGTATGTCCTGGATTTCAGAAATTTCCTTTTCTTTTTCATTTTCTTTACAAATATATTAATATGTACATGAATTATATCTCTTTTACATATAGATGTTAGAAAAATACTTTGCATGGATAAACCTCAGCTCAGTACAGCAACAAAGCCAAGTGTTAAACCACGAAAATCAACATAACTGCCTTAATAAACTTGAGCAGATATTTGAGTTTTCTATTATTCTTGACAATGCTGATTACAAGAAATTAATTGAGGAAATGATCTGCTAATCTTAGATCTGGAACTGTTTGGTTTTGCTTGCAGATATTCCTATGGATTTGGGAAAGTGCTGTTACCACTTATTCTGGTTATTTTGTTTTGAAAATCCTCCTGTGGTGGTTTTTCAGCACAAAGGCTATGAATTAATATGGTTTTAAGTTCCTATGTCAAAAAACTTTGGACAAGGCAGTAATTCACCCATTTTTGAGTGATTCCAAACCTCTTCAGAGTACACAGCCAATGAAGTATTTGACATCCTTTGCCCCTTGTGACTATTTTGTTATCCAATTCCTGATATAAAGTATTTCCTGAGAGCACCAAAAAGCTTTCAAGCAATTTTTAAATAAATTTGCAGTTTGATGGATGGGGAAGTAGATAAATGTCTTCATAATGAAATGAATCTTTTCCCAACACTGGCAGTGTGGCCGATGGAAGGACATCCCTGGATATTCACCTGGGATCTCCACCCACACCTCCTTTCCCCACCAGTGGGATGGATTAAGCTTTTTCACAGTCTTTAAACAGCAGGGCCCATCAATTTATTTTCTCTCTGTGGGAAATCAAAGAAATTGTCACCAAATCCACTGTATCTTCCAAGTGTCATCCATTAATCACCAACATATAGGAGCTGTAGGGGAAAGAGATGGATCCCAGAAGTGAAACATTTGAAAGCCAGGTCTGGAATGTGTCTCTCCAAATCTCTCCTCCTATTTTTTACTTCTGTTCCAATCCTTATTTCCTGTGCCACCACCCAGCAGGGTCTGGGAGGACGTGCCGTGGAACAGGAGAGAATGTGTTGTCCTAAATCTGAGCTCCAGTTCAAAGGCACAGTTCCACCCTCACATGTTCACACGGGATTTGATTCCAGTCACTTGTAGGCAAATTTTCAAAGTCCTCACTTAGGCATCAAAAGCCTTTGAAAAAGCTGCTCTCAGCCTATTGTGCTGAGAATTTATAAAACCCTACAATGTTTCATGGTGGATCACATGGAGACTTTCATGAGCAACTCTTTGTAACCTGTCCTGGCTGATGGAAATCTTGGCTTCTGTAGTTTGCTCTCAGTTTTAGCTTTTCCTGATATCCAGACAGCAAAACATCCTCTAGGACACGGAAATACAGAGAGGAGCAACATTTTCCTTCAACAAAATCTCTCAAATATAACTTGAACTGTCAGACACTGTCAAGCTGTGCCTAATTTTGCAAATGAAGTCTCACAGTAAGTGGTTCTGTGCTAGGAATAGATCTTTATTCTGACTAATACCAGAGCAATGATGGACTGGAAAATGTTTTTTTTACTCTTCTAGGCTTGAATCACTCATGCATTTGCTAATCCCATGTCAGCAGCTCATTCACCTACACCATGAAAATTAATATTCTGTTGTATCTTGTTATTATCATCATCTTTCTTTTTTTTTTAAAGCACCAAGTCAACCCCCAGCAAACATTGCCTGGAAGCTGACAAATTCCAAAATCTGCCTGAACTGGGAGCATGTGAAAACAATGGAGAATGAATCAGAGGTGTTGGGCTACAAAGTAAGTCATTTATCTCATTAATCAGACATTTTGGTCATAATAGAGGTACAAACAGAGAAGCTGAGTCTCAGTGGAAGCTGTGTTCAATACTTGGAAAACTGATTTTTCTGGATTTATTGGGATGGTTGGCTGATGTTTATACAAATACTTGTTTAGTGTAGGACCTCTTTATCCTGACACAGGGATTTTCTGTCCCCAGTCCTGGATTTCTGTTGACCCCTTATAATCTTACTTACCTAAAGTTTCTGGCTTTCACATCTCCAAGGAAGGAGTTTTTCATAGAGATATAAGTAGAGAACAGTCTCTTACGCATTAAAGACAGTAATAAACCACATTTAAACATTCTCACTCTCTGGCAATTCATAAATGTACCTTGAAAATGAGGTTGGACGATACTCACACAAAGATCTATGTGAATGAACTAAAAAGCACTCCCATAAATCTATTTTTAAAGGAAATAAAAATTTATTTTAAAGTTTGGTTGAAGTCCCTCTGATCTGAAAACCCTCCTGGAAAGACCTCTATTTGCTCCTGAAGAACTGCAAAAATGGAGGTGGAAAGTGCTTCCATGAGGAAAGGTTCTCATGATGAAACTCCTGGTGTTGCTAGGCATTGGGAAAATCATAAAACCAGACAATTAATCTTATTTCCTTTCTGCTTAACCAACCTGCTCCTTGGCCAAATTTATTTATCCCATTGGTGTGTGGAGAGATGACTTTTAGTACCCTGCAGGATGCTGAGAGTACTCTGAAAACTTTGGGACATGACAGAACAATCTCTCAGCCCCCAAAAAATCCATTAAAACTTAAAACTAAATGAAGTATTTTCTAATCCCTTTCTCCTTAGATTCTGTACAGACAGAACAGGCACAGCAAAGCACATATTCTGGAGACAAACAACACTTCAGCTGAACTTCTGGTCCCGTTTGAAGAAGATTATCTCATCGAGATAAGAACAGTCAGTGATGGTGGGGATGGCAGCAGCAGTGAGGAAATTAGGATTCCAAAAATATCAAGTAAGTGAGATTTTTTTTCCCCTCTGAATGCTGTTGCATAATAAGAAATCTGTGCCTCTAAATCCAACAGATTCCCAGCCTTTCCCTTGCCATAGGTGTCCCCTCTCCTGATGCTTTTTGGTGCTGGGTCCCATAAATTAGTCCCTGATATTCTCACGTTCACTAGAAGAGAAAGTATTTTGCTCTACACCTTATTTTTAGTGGTCTCCATCTGCCCTGGCCTGCAGAGCTCAGGGGAGGACACAGGAATAAGATTTCTTGTGAAAGTCAAAGCTGTCCCACATATTGTGGATCTAAATCTGCTCTGGAGCTGCTGCTGGGACAGAGAAGCTCAGCCCTGTCCCCTGGCTGGGGTGGGGTGGCCCAGGGTGCAGCCTCTGTTCTCATAAATCCCTTATTATTCATGGAAAATGGAGGCTCTTTA
>VZRZ01004560.1:6944-33810 GCA_013398175.1 Climacteris rufus
ATTTTTTTAAACAGCTCTAAGAGTTATATGGACACAAGCCTTGGAAGATACTTTTAGCCAGTGCAGAGCATGGCAGGAGGTTAGCTAGTTTGTTTTGTTATGTCAGCAGAACACCCTTACTCAGTACAGAGTCCAAAAAAGGGGGTCTGCTTTTAAATGGAAGTACAACTCCCTCTGCTCCATGTTCCCACCAGTCCCATGGTGAATGTTTGTAAATCAGTTATTTCCTGAAGTGGAAGAGAAATGAGAATCCTTTGTAATGAAAAAATACACCATGACCTATGGGAAAATTAGAACTTCCTAGTTTGTTTTGTTCTTTCTGATCATGTTTTCTGTTCCTGGCTTGAACTTGAGTGAAAATGGGTGAAAACAAACAAACAAACCAACCAAACCAAACCAAACCAAATCAAAACAAAATAAAACAGCAAATCAAACAGCGTAAGTTCCTTTTTTGGCTTGAAATTTGTAAAACACTCTCCTTGTTAGATTCAATGTGAAAATGTTTACAAGATCTTACTTTGCCCTAAATCCTTCTCACCACTGAACAAAAATTCTAGTCTAGAGAGAGTGTTGTATTTGGGCATTATATACACTGGGATATGTGTATAGATGGATTTTTTGTTCATTTCTACTGTTCCTCAGCATGGGTTTTATGAGAACAAAATCTCACAATGATCCCCCGAAATGATCCCTCTGTGTTCTCCCATCTGAATGTTGGGCTGGCACTGCTGAGAAAAGTTGCAACATCTGTCTAGACTGCATCAGCTATGCTTCAAATCTACGTGGTGTGCAAGGGTTTGCTTTTCACATCCTGTCAGCTCTTCATTCCTCATGTGCACACAGAGAGAGAGAGACTGGCCTTCATGGCAGATAATGCCAGATAGGTACTAATCCTAGGACATGGGCAGAGTGAAGTAAAATAAATTCTGGAAATAAAATACTAGATTGTTGAAGGCAGAAAGAAGGAGAGATGATGAGATAGATGAGATGAGATGAGATGAGATGAGATGAGATGAGATGAGATGAGATGAGATGAGGGAATGCTCCAAGTGGAGGTAGTGGGATTTGTGCATTTATGTGTACGTGTAGGGAGAGGATAAGTGAAAAAGACGAAAGCAGAGAGAAAAGCAAGAACATCAAGATGCTAAAAAGAACAAGATGAATGATATGTTTAGTATTCTTATAAGAGTTTTCTCCAAATGATCAGTTTGCAGCATAAGCAAAACCTTGGTAATATCAAGATGTACCCACACCCAGCTTATCCACCTCTGGAGACTGGGATTGAATAGAAGGATTTCCTGGAATGAAATGTGGTGATATGTTGACCAAAACATTAATAAATGAGTGCCATGCAGTTATCAAACAGACATCAGTTGTCAAAGTCATCATGAGCCTTGTAAACCAATCAAAATGGTTAGTGTACATTTTAAATTCTTTTTATAGTAAGAGAGGAGACAGCAATACAATAAAAGGAAGATGTGCCAGAGTAAGGTCTAGAGTTCAAGCAAAATACTTCAGTATTCAGTGTAGTCTGTTAGCCTCATCTTATCTGCAATAGTCCTAAAGATATTTCTAAATCAACAAATCCGCCCTCAACAAGTTAAAAGAACAAGAGAGAGAAATGGGGAGATCTAGCATGGAGCACAGACATAGGAGATCTGGTTTCTGTTCCTCTCTCATTAGCTTTTGGTGGACAGTAATGCTTGAGGAATAACAAGATTTTCCCATATTCACACTTTCCCTGCTTATGTTCTTGTCACCTCTACTTGTTATCTTGTATGCAGTTCATGCTGATAAAACCCCTATCTGTGCTGCTGTCAGAGTGATCAGCAAACGTGTGCTGCAGCGGCCCTGTTCAGCTGCAGGGATGGGTGCACCCCCATAAGCAGCCTTGCTTCAGGCTGCCCAGGGGGTTCCGCTTGCCCCCCACAGTAGATGACCTTGGGGCACAGCATTGCACAGCAGGTCTGTCCCACACCTCATATTGTGAGCCAAGTTCTCATGAAGGGGTGGCATAAATCTGATTTCCCTGCTTTGGGGGTGATCCCTGAAATAACACCAAGTTTTCTCATCTGTTCATGCTAAAAAAATGTGCAAGGCAGGCCTGTAAATGATCATGGGACCAGACCTTTACTTGTGGTGCAGTTTAGATGTAGCCATATGGACTAACAAAACAGGGGTAAGTACACAGTATAACTCCCTATCTACTAAATAATAATATTCTGCATAATAACATTTCCTTCAGTACACACATTTTTAATAATTTCTTTTAAAGGAGTAGTGCAAGGAACTCTGTTTTCTACATTGTAACATTGCTTTTAGATGTTTATTTTAAAATAATTTTAAACTCCTAAATTTCCAGGAAAGAGTTACTTCATTATTACAGAGTTACTAGCTGTTACTGCACATCTTGGCCTGTTTCCACAAAAAGAGGAAAATAACTTTACCAGATGCTGAGGAGTCTTTTGCACAGTGGGAGCAAGTCTATCTGAAATAATGAAGCAACATGAAGAATGATGCCATCAAAAAGTGTTTCCTTAGGAAAACACTGAGACTCTTCCTCACGGTTCAAAATGTAAATACACAGTTTTCCACTTCAGTACTATGAAAGGAATCCTCTGTTCAAACAAGGTGACTGTAATGTTTAAAGGTACAGCTACCAAGTAGTTAAATATTAACTAAATTATTTTTGCTACTGCTGACTATGAAGTGGAAGGTTACACCTTCCTTCTCTGCTTTCTTCCCTTTACAACCCCAGTTTTTCCGAACAAAATCAGCTTCCTATAATTTCTTTCTGGAAGAGGTAAAACGGCAACAACAGGAGCACTGTCGGTACTGAAAGATTTTCAAAACATGTACAAAGGAATATTGAATTCATAGGAATAAATCTCCAATTATCCATCAGTGGTATTTTATAATCCCATTTAGATCAATGGATGTAATAGTTATGAAACATGATAGAATTTGATACACTTTGTGCAATTACTAGTTTGTTCTGGCTATATAATTTTTGATAATAAATTTAAATGAAAAGTATTTCATCGAGCCTTTTACCAATTACCTGTGCAAAGGAAATTCTTGTTTTTAATCTCCTCCTGCCATCATTTTGATATGGCTTTTGTTCCTACATTTCCCTGCTCTCTTACCAAAACTCAGTCTGGATTTTAATGATTATGCAAAAAATCTTTCATATTAGTCTGTAAGATGATGTTTAAAAAAATCAAGAACTGTAATGGTCCACATAATTTTGTGACAGTCTGAATGGAACCATATAAGTGAATGTAAAAATTTTATTTTGAAAGATTGAACAGAAGATAGATTGAAAGATTGACTGCTAGCAGTAGTAGTAATAGTGAACAAAGCACTGTAGCTTTCCTACGGCGGTATAACTGGGAAAAAAAGAGGAGAAGAAAGACAATCATGCTGAATTTACATTGCATGTGATCGTGAGTTCTCTAGTTACCTGAAGTGGTATCTGAACAGCTCTTCTAAAGTTGCCAGTTTCTAGGCAGAGTGACAATACTATTCCAAGACTGTCCTAGGCATATGTGTGAGTGGTATGTTAGTATGTCAAGCCCAGCTTCTTGAGATAATTGGAGTCAGCTTGGAAAAAAACACTCTCAGTGGAAAAGGAAGTTATTCTAAAACATGTATTAAGTGCCACTGCTATTTAATACACACATAATTAGAAATGCTATAAATAGGGTAGACAAGTTAGTCTTCTGGTGCTTCAGCTGTAGCAGAAACATTTACAGTGAATGATTGTGTAAGTCCCTTCTTGCCCAGCCATATGATGAAGGAAAAGTTTGGACATGACCTATTCATTAGCATGCTGACATTTGTATCACGAGGTTAGAGTAATGTGAGATAGATGATAACTTATGTAATGAACTTTTGAAAACCTTTTTAGAAGCAATTCCAAGAGGTTGGCTTATTTATTATGGAGAATCTGAGGCTGGGCCCTTTGGGGAATTTGAGCAGGGTTCCCAAATATGTTCCCCAGTCCTCTTGCAGAAAAGAACCTCAGGAAGAGTGTGGGAAGATGAGAGTGGGATATCTTTGGAAGGTTAATTACTGAACATGGAAAAAGAGTCTTGAAGAGTATCAGTTCTGCCCTCCTCCTGAAAAGTATTTCCCATGACCACCAATATTAATAATGAGCTAAGGTTCCTCTGTGTTCCATCAACTGAAGTCTTGGAGATTTAGTTGTGGGCTTCATTATTAGAAAACAGATTTCTTCAACTGGTTGACAGATTCCTAGTAAAAACAGAATAAAAAGTGTAATCAATAAAATTTTTGAGATAGCCTGAAACAGAACCCCCTTCTGTTTCACTGTACAAGTTATGTGGTTTTTTTCTTTTTCTGTCATGTATTAACCAATTTTCCTTTCAATTTTTTAATGCATGTTTTATAGTGTGCATAACAGAATGTACTTCTAGTTACTTTTATTTGTCTCGGTGTAGTTATATACAAAGTCATAAATACATTATAATCTTCAAACCTGTTTGTTAAAACCTGTTTGTTAAATCAAGTTGTTAACAAGGAAGTTGTTAAAATACACTGCGTTGTTTTCTTTCTTTTAATGGTCAGTAGTTAAAAATAGCACCATTACAACATCAAACATCTGAATAATAAACTGAGATCTAAATTAGTAAGCTAAATTATACAAAAACATGGAAACATCTGTCTCTCATTGTATAAAGCATACTCACTTTGAAAAAAAGAGACATCAAATCCTAAAGTTGTAGTTTGGGTTATAGTGTGTTATTTTTTCACAGGATAGATCGGTTAATAAAAATATTATGTATATTTTTCTGAGTCATGCTCTTTTTTGCTTTCAATTAGACCTGATTTTCAAAGTAATTTTAAATCTGAAAATACTGATCCTGTAATTATACTTAGGGCTTATTCATCTTTGAATTGCAGGATTTCCTACAATGAAAAAGAACCAGCATTCTTGCAAAAAAATTTTTGGTTTTGAGCAACAGGTCCAAACTTTTTCAGCACCTATATGCCTCAGGTTAAATAATACCACACCTGGAAAACAGTACAAAATGTTTCAATGGATGTATTAATACAGAATGAAGGTAAAGAAAATCAGCAATGAACATGTATCAGGTCCATTTTTTTCCATTTCTTGTTTCCTAACTGATAAAAAGTTGGGTCTTGAACTGTTCTCAGATGTTTTAAAATTCTTTAAAATGCTACTGTGCTTGTCCTTGAAAATTACTTTTTTCTTGAGCCCTTCTGAAAATTTCACAAAGTTCTGAGTATTGAATAGACAAATGGATGTCTTAAAGCAAGGTTAAACTCATCTTTACAACAGGATTTATTTTATTATTTTTATAATATATTTATATACATATTTATACATATTTATTCACTTTATAATATAACTTGAATTAGCATGGATTAGAAATGGGTGTAGAGCAAAGTAATAACTCTGTAATTGTAAATCATTCAAATTCTAGGACAAGGACTAGTCCTTGATCTCATATCTCCAAACATGGGTTTCTACCACTCCGAATAAATGTCATGTTTTGGTAAACTGTTGGTTTATAAAGGGTTTTCATGTATTCTGAAGGCTGAAGTGAATCCATGGTGAGAAACATGAAAAAATCACCCAGTTGTAGTGGCACTAAAGTTACTTCCAAAAAGAAAAACACCTTAAAATTAACAGAATCAGAATTTGAACTTAATGGTGGAGGAGTCCTGAGAAGAAAAGCTCTGTGTAATTGTTACATATTTTCTTTACGTATAACGAGCATGTAATTGTTCGAGAAATTAAGCTTTGTAGAAAGTTTGAAAGGTTAATAATTGAGTTTCAGCATTTCAAAGGAAGTCGGGGAAAGAGAAAAGAACAGAATCTTAATCTCCGAAACAATAAACCTTTGTGTTACCCAGGAAGTCTCAGTACCTTCTTGCTAATTGCTTTTAACATCTGTACCCATGCTAATATAAAAACAAGATGAACATAATCTCTTTTCTAAAAGTACTTGAAGTTATACATGATAAAATAGCTTTTTATGTGGAAAGAATTAACAAGCACAGGGGGTTTTAGATGTGGGGTTTCTCCTAAACAGCCATCAGAGTAACATTTAATCAGCAAACCAGTATTGTAATGAGTAGTCTCTCTGGAAACGTGTAAATAATTTTGGCCTTGCTCTTTTAGTTTGCTATTTTCTTTAAATGGTTTTACAAACAAATGCATTGATTGTATTTAGCAGTCTCAGCTTTCTGTAATTAATACTCTTTGTTAGCAATAACACTATGTCTGAGCTTAGCATGTATTAAATTTTTCAATCAAGTTTTAATCCAGGATTTCATTTTCAGGATCTCTAACAAAAGAGATCACATCTGTGGTATGTGTTCCTACACAGAGACCATGGGACTTTGCACATCTGGAGTGAAAAAAAAGATGCTTTGTTAATAAAATATTTACATCAGCTGGAATTCACGGTAGTATCTCTTAACACTATGACAGTGTGATGGATGGAAGATCTGATATGTATTAACTATAGGAGTTATATTTCACTCTTCCCTATATTATATATATTTCCGTAAATATGATAAAAGTCAGTGTCACGAGCATCATGTGGGTTGGTACCCAGAGATGACATGAAGTTTATTATCTACACCCATTATGTTGTTTGCAACTAAGCAGTCACCTTGGACTTTCTCCTGTTTTCAAGTAACCCAGCTGCAAGTAGGAATTAATAATTTAGTTCATAGGTTTTATTGTTGTTTCTTGTAGTCTCTTCCTAAAGAAGAAGTTGCCATGCACTGTTTTAGGTATAGGCTTTCCTCCATCTTGCCATGATCCTCCCTTTTATTGGAACTAAGTTTGTATTACATCTGAAGATGAAGCAGAAATTTTATTGATATAGAGTGTGATGGTTGGCTTGCAGAAAATGTATTTTGTTTTTTTAATAGCACCTGTGTACAAGGACAGCATATGACTTCGTCCCCTCCATAGTAAATAACAGATTACCATAACTTATGGATAGGTTCACTTAACAATTATGCTTTCAGTTTGAAAGCAATGTTTTCTTGCCCCTGGTAACATTAACTTCTAGCATTTTTGATATGTCTGTATTTCAAATACTTCTGCCTAAAAAAGTTTAAACAGTTCAGCTGTTCTCAACTTCAGAGAACATTCTTTCCCCTAGTAGAAGTTAGTAATTATGATAAATGGATACACTTACATGTACTCTCATTTAACAGAAGGGCTTTCTAAATTCACTGTCTTCACATCAGCAATTTACTTATCACTGTCATCTTCAGGTTTATCTAACTGAGGTTTAATCTATTCAATTGTAAGACTAGCTGCAAAACTTATTTCTGAATTTGTAGTGTGGGATTCAGAGATTCTTTTGTTAATAAAGAGCATTTTGCTTTGCAAATTAAGGGCAAATAATCTTGGGGACATAGGCCTCAGATAGATCATTCTAAGGATGAATGTGACTTTGACTTTTGTTAGCAGTTGAATTTCATCCACGCTGAATATTAAGAATAGCAGTAAGACAATTTAGTTCTGAAGGCTTCTCAGATTTAGGAGTGTATCTCTACAGCACAGTGGAGCATAGCACAGAGATAATCCTACTTTTCCATGAATGCCCTGTTTCTGGAAGACAGTTTACCATTACCAGATGTTTTCAGGACCTTAGCTCTGCCTGACTCTAGGTCATGTGGATGATTTAGATCAGGTTTACACTGGCATTGAAAGGGCTCTATCACATGGCTGAGATACACTTTTAATCCTTTTGCAATTGCTGTGTCATGGAGCAAACCTTATGTAACATACAGATTTTACTGTCTTACCCCTTTTAACCTGAAAGGCATCTGACATGTCTCTTGAGGTTGCCTGGGACATTGACCAAAACTCCCTTGCACTGAGCAATTGTATTTAAAAAAAGAACTGTACAGCTGTCATTACAGGCTGATAGGATGATAGCAAACACTACTTTAAATAATAGTTTACATTTTAAAAGTGTGTTTACATTGCCTGGTCTTGCATGAGAAACTTTAAGCATTAACAGTGTTTATCAATCCTCATAATTAGATACCTGATGCAGTAGAGCAATAGTTTTAAGGTTACACAGTATCTCCCTTTAAAAGATGGATTTCATTTGTATTCCATGTGGTTGTCACTTCTACTGTTTATGGTATTGACATTTTTTATACTTTTGATGGGGAAGTAGGCATCATCTGAAAGAAGTCCTGAAGGCCAGCCAAGCAATTCATCTGGTAGTATCAGTAAGTCTTCCTTAGTTTTATATCACAGTGTATTGACCATCAAATGCCTTCCCTTCTGGAAGAAAAATTGCTGAGTATTGTGTGATACCATCCCTGTGAGGCAGCAGGAAAAAAGGCAGGGTTAATAGAAACATGCATGTGGCCAGTGGATTGTAACAAACCCCAACAGGTGCTGGGCTGTTACCAGTGAAATAATCTGGCCAGCAGCTGATGTGCTCCTATTTTAAGGTCACTCAGTGCTGTTGACTTTTCAGCCAAGTCCTCCTGGTCTGGTGTTTTTCAGGGAAATTGATTGAAAACTTTTATAGGCTAACAGTAGACTGAAGGGGATTATCCTTTGCAGGTGACTAAGGGCAACATGGTTGATCAGACCACATCTCAGTGTTTCAACGATTTAGAAAAGATCCTGAGATCTTTGCAACAACTCTTTGCATTTTTGGTCTGTGAATGCTTCCTTTCTTATACTCTCTAAAGGAAAAAAATATGTATTTGTATAAGACATCATTAAGCTGATGTGAAAATTTCTCCTTTGGAATTTACTTTGTGTGCTAAGATCTGCTTTTCCTTAGAACTGGAAAGAAAATATATAAGCCTAAAACATAGTGAAAGACCTTGCCTTACCCATAACCTCTGTATGTCTGCTTGCTCTTCTGATCTGTAGATAAGGCAAATATGTGGAAATACTTTAATTTGTAGAATAATTTAAACAATTTTTAATATTACATATGATTGCAGAAGAAATAAAAATATCAGTAGGTTCTTAGCATACCATAATTGATTTTGAAAGTCATCCAGAGGTATAAGTACTGTTTTGATGTACACTTTGTTTCTATAACTGTTTTTACAAAAAAAACCAATAGCTACTAGAATAGCTTGGGTAATTTTTTAGGGACTTTTTGAGCTATTAATTTGATAGTTCAGTTTGTAGCCAAAAAAGAAACATCATTCATTGAAAAAAAGTGACAAAAATATTTTCCTCTTTGGCCTATGAAATGGTAATTCTTTAGACTTAAATGATATATCCTTAGGGCATATTACATTCCGAATAATTTTCTCTTGTAAATCTCTGGTATATAGTTTGCCACACAGTCTAAAAAACTCTGGAGTGATTGATAATATCAGTTATTCTTTCTCAAGTAATGTATCAGAGTCTCTGTAGGGGCATTGTCCTTTTTGTATCAAATAAGTGCCACTATTGAGACAGCAGACCAAAATCACATCTTCCTTTCTTCCATGGGCAACTGATACAGGGATACTAAATCTACATCACACCTCTGAAAGCTAACACCAGAATAATGTACACTTTTGAATGAGGATACTTACTGTTGGTTATGCAAAACCTGCTACAACTGCTGCTGTATTTGAACTTTTTTCCTGGAATAATGCGGGAGAGCTTTGATGGCTCTTTGGACTTGATGATCTTGGAGGTCTTTTTTAACCTTAATGATTATAATACTATCTTTGTAAGGTGCCACAGGCTTAGCTTAATGCTGAGGAATAGATTATTAGAGCAAGCAAAATAAGAACAAAAACATAAATGTGCGACATTTTTAAAAAGCTACCTGTTTTCTGTAATGTGACTTTTTTTTAGACTCTCTGTTTTCATACTTCATGGTAATAGAAGCTATATAATGCCACATTTTAGTGTCATGTGTTTTTCAGCATCTCCCTTAGCCTCTCTCACTTTTCTAACTAACTCATTAATCTCACTGGACATCTCAAACAAGCAATTCAACATGAGGGAGTGCAGTGAAAACTGTCCATTCTCTCTACTGCAAATTGTCAGGAGTGCTGAGTGTCTTTAATATATTGAGGCAATAATTTTTGTTAAAACCTTTTATAAAAATATATGTAATGAGTAATTAGTTGTTGAAACTGGCTTTCTTACTCCAGTGTTAGCCATTCCTACCACTTTCATTTCATATGCACCATTGACTTTAAAAACACTGCCTCTTTCAGTTAAGCAAGAGTCTGAAGGGAAAAAAAGCAATTTTTTGTCTTCTTTAGCTTGCAGTCTTGCACAATCTTGATTTTATGAGATGTGTTTGTCCATATTATATCTGTATCTTAGTTATAAGGACCACAAAGCCCTGGTGAAAGAAAGGTGAATCCATGTTTTATCTGTGTCATGGGATACTCAACCCATGTTTTCTCCACCTTTAGAGGCTCATCACCTCCTCTGCAAGTTGCAAAAACTTTCTTACTCCTTACATTTTTAACTCATCCTTCTAAAGCAGCTGTTTCAATCAAAACAGTTCTCTAGCTTGTGTTTGTGTTTTGAGGGGCTCATAGGGAATACTTGACCTTGAAGGGTGTGTGAAGGAGTGAAGGGCCAGGATTTCTAAATAGCTTCTTTATATCACAGTCTTCAAAATGGAAAATTTCCATGTCTTACGAGTCCCCTGGTCTTTCATGGCTCCCTACGACTGACAATCCCATTAATGTGAGACTTCTCTGAACTATAATTCTCCATGTATTTAGTCCTCCTTTAAGCCTACTTCCTTGCATGTTTGCCACTGAAATATCCTTTCCCCCTATTTTTTAGGGAATTTTTTAGTACAGCTTCTCAGGACTGTTTCCCTGAATCTTTTTTTTAATATAGAAACTAAATCAGGTAAATTAATTTAAACAACAACACTGTTTGATGCTACTCCTCTCTACAGAGAGACTCCCACATAGAGTATTGCCTGTTTCCAAATCGATTTCAAACCTATTTCTGGGTACTTCTCTTCAAGAGAATAATCAAATCTGCTTCTTTTAGTTCTATCACCATCTGAAGGAAAACCCTGCCTGTGCCAATATTGCGAAGCAGCGTTTGTAGCACATTAGGATTAGTGAGTGCCAGGAAGAGCTAGAGGTAGAGCAAGAAACATGAAATACTAACCTGCCCTTCTGCAGGGGAAAACTGATGTTCCTTGCAAGGCCAGCTGGACACCAACTGATCATTTAGAGGAGATGCAATCCTATAACTGCACGGCCCTCTGAGACTCAGGCAACAGCTGGAGGTTCTGGAGGGTGTTATCAGTGGCCTCAGTCTCACTGTATTGTGGTTGTTCTGATCAGGTATCATGGGCTTTACTAACACCGCATGTCACACTCCCAACATGCTGCTGATTGCCAGTCAGAGGTCAGTGGCACAGTAGTTCAGTATTGACAAGTCCATCTGAATGGCCATCTTTCCTCCACTTTGTTTCATTCTTATCTGTATTCAGTATCCAAGACATGAGCATCACATTCCAATGTCATGTCACACCAGGTATCCCCACTTGGATGGCTACAATCATGAAAGATACTATTACATCAGATAATGTAAAGGCCCACATCAGTCAGTGCCACCAAAATATGTAAAAATAGGCAAGCTCCTCTTTTTGGAAACTAGCTCAAATTCAATATTTATCACTAGGAGTTATAAAGTCTGATGGTGGGTATTTGGTTTATGCTCAGGAAATGCTCTGGTTGTGTCTAGTTTGACAAAACCAATGTCTGGGCAGTCATTAGCTTGCCTGCCAGAATGGGCTTTTACTTTGGTGTTTCTTCTTTTCTCTGTGTTATTACCACTGTCAAGAGAATAAGGTGTAAATGTAATGCAGAATGTATACACAACAGTAATTTTTCAGAACTTTGACTCGGCGATGTTTTGTCATAGACACTAATTAGTTATGATTATATCTCTTTGCAGGAATAGATAAATTCTTACTCTATTTTGAATAAAAATAATGAAGTCAAAGCCAGAGACAATTATCTGACACCTGAATGACCCATTTATTTGTGTTCAACAGGGACTTGCTCTGTGGCAAGATAGCAAATAGCAAATGGTCTGTCTCCTCTAGGATTCTGTTAGCTGAAATCAGGTAATGTTTGTGTTTCTTGAAATATTTAATTGTTTTTTCTATAATCTGTACTGCAGTAGTATTTTGTACTTGGGCTAGTGTACACAAGTGTGGACAGTGCTCTGCAGTGAAATTGTAATTGGATTTGTAGATTTGTTGAGAAGTCCATCCCTAGTTTGCTGGAAGATTTGTAAAAAAATGTAGCAAATTTTCACTCTGTTTGTAGGTAGATCTATGTCTGCACATATATGACATCTCCTTGGACATCTCAGTTATAATTTGGGGGTATTTTATCACTCCATTCTGACTACAGGCTTCTACATCAGAGAGAATTTTGTTCTCAGTGTTCTGGGTGTTCAGTCTTTTTGCTTTTGGCTTCTTTTTCCTCTTAGTAATTTCAGTATTCTTGCAAGACCTGTGCAATACTTTCACTATTTTGTGACCACTTCAACAGGGGCTAAGCAGCTACCAATTTCTTTCAGTATATGACTGCTTTGCAGTTCTTCCTAGTTCTTTTGTTAATGGGGTCATAACTAACTTCCCTGATGCTTCAAAATGAGTTGAGAATCCTGTTAATCTGTCATATTTTCATGCTCAAAGACTGGCTTTGCTTAAAATGCAGCTGTGCACATTAGTGATTTGCTTAAACTGTACTTGTGTAGTTTTGGTATTAAGATCAGAGCGCCTCAGAGTTCTGTGTGTGGCTCTCAGTAATCTTAGTGGTCATGAATCACTAATGATCTCTTTTTCCTTGAGCATAATGCTTAAGCATTTAACATATGCAAACACCATGGCATATTAATTTTTTATATCTGAAAGGCTCTGGGAGTTTAGAAGTTCTGATAGTATCTTCATTAATTAGTACCTGTAGATCTGTACCTACACTGAAATGTGTTTGTCTTTTGTTTGCCGCTCTGTAAGGAGGGTTGTAAATTTCAAAGCACAGATTACCTTTTTTTTTGAAAGTTGATATTAATTTCCTTGCCTCTTAATGGCACAAATGAGATCTTGCTGTTCATATATCAGAAAGTGAAAGGTATACCTGAAAATCCCTTTAGAATGTGTCTTACTGTCAGAAACAAGTAAGCCACAATATTTGACACTAACATCACTAAATTAGTAGTCACAGATAATACCAGCGAGAGTGCTATTCTTCCACTGCAGTTCTCTAAAATCCTTTTGTGTCTCCTGAAATGAGATGAAGAATGATTTCCTCATCCACTACTATTTGATTGTACTTTTTCATGACATTGGAAAATATTATGTTTAACACACCTGTAGGCATGTAATAGCCATAACTTTTTAGTACTTTTGTTTACACTGTCTGGGCTTTGTCTTGTTTCACAGGGTGGCAAGTAATCTTGGCATCTAGACAGGAAGCTTTGTTTCCATGTGCTTATCTACTACCATTATATTAATTTACTCCTACTGCATTCATTGTGTCCATTAACTACTACTCCTATTATATACATATTCCACAAATTCATTAACTTAGAAAATAGTGTTGAAGGCAGATGATGTTCTGGGTCAGTCACTTTATTCAATTTGAGATAGAGTATATCTGGGGATTGAGTCTTTCAAAAACATCTTGGCAAATTTTAGCAATTTTGCTGCAACTATGTCAGGCTGTATTGTTCTCCTGGATAATTTTTGGTTTGTTTGCATATCTATTACAGTAATAATTCATCTCAGATTTAATCTTAGATTTCTACATTTCATTTTTTTTTCTTCTGGAAACAGTGACTGTTGCAGTTTTTGCACAATTTTCATATTCTTCATACTTGTGATTAGTGTTGCTCCTATGGTCTTAAATTTGATTTGCCATTACTATATATAGATACATCATCATATTATAATGTCCTCTTTTGGGGAGATTTCTGCCACACTACTGTTACTAGAATACAGATCATATGAGATCTTGCTATGACTTCAGGAAATTGGAGGGAATTTGTTTTTTTAGAACTTTACCCAGGTTGATTTTGAACCATGTTTGTGTTTGAATATTGTCCATGAAACCAGAATAAATATATACATATTTAAGTACCAAATGCTTTATATAAAACTGATAATCTGCATTTCTATGTCTTGTCTCACCACAGGAATTCAAAAACATTATTGCTTTTCAGCCTTCAGGTCTAATTGATAGACGTAATTATTATTTGTTACCAAAATATAGGAAAGTGCTACCAGAGAATTCTTGACATGTAGCTGCTGAGTTACCAGAAAATTAGTGCAGCTTCTGACTCTAACTACCTTCTTAGGTGATAGTTTAAACTGGAACTTTTGGAATTTATACTGGTACATCATGAATTAACCATCTTTCAGGTGGTTCAAATAGACTAATGAAGGAACAATGTTCAGAAACATGTTGGTATCTAAAATGACAAAATATCTATTCAGTAGTAATTTTGGTATTCCATTATTTGCCATAGTGTATTGCAAGTGAAAAAGTGCTACCATGAATATAAAAACACTCCTCTTGATGCTGACCATTTCTATATGGCAGCATTTAATGCCAGTCATAAGGATTTTATCTGGCTGGAATGTCAGTGGAGTTCTTATTCATACATAGACTTCCTGTAGGAACCAATGGTGCTTATTTTGCGCCTGAGTTTAGTAAACCTTACTCTGGAAAACAAGGAAGAGCAAAACATTTTTGCATGTGTTTCAATGGTTTATTTATTTAAGAATAGTTTTGGGGAGAATTAGTCTTCAAAAGACTTGCATGTTCTCACAGACAAGAAGTGGTTAAACTGGTTACAGAAAACAACAACAACAAAAAAAAGAACTACAGAATTCCTCCCCAGGCTCAAAAGCTTTTTAACCTTTGCAAAGACAGCAAGGAGAGTATTTTTACCTGTTTCCAATGCTACAATGAAAGGGTTTACATCTATGTAGCTTGGCAGCTCTGTTAACTGTATTACTATGCAAAACGTGTCCATTTACTTTGCTGATGTTGATCTCCACTCTTCTGTATTTGTTATTTTTTTCTTTCCTACTACTAAATGTTGTAGTCTGACAAAATTATATGGCTTCCTTTATCAAGACAGCTGTGCTTTTGCATAAATAATTCTAATTTGGCCCTCTGAAGGATTATACCTTGTACTCAAGTGCACTACCTTGAAAGGTCACCTTGACTTCCCCAAGTGCACTACCTTGAAAAGTCACCTTGACTTCCCCAAGGAGTTTACTTCAACGTATTCAGGATGCCAGTCCAGAAAAGCCTCACAGAGGTATGTTCTTATTTCCTACTTAAAACAATAATACTGCAATGAAAAGGACACCTTCCAATATAGCAAACAAAGTTATCACTACTCATGGAATTACTTTGAAATAAAGATTACTGAACAGGCTGCTTCATTTTGACAGGCATACTTGGTATGGATCACAGGGAATAGCTAAACTTTCTTAAATTAGGCTCCTGTTAAATAGATGTTGATCTCTGTTAACTGGCTTCCCCTACATGACATTAGTATTTTTCACAGAAGCAAAAGAAGACTGGGACAATGAGTAATTCACGGTAGTTATATAGGCAACACTGCAATTTACAGCAATTAAAGAAATTGGTCTTTTATTTTAATAACCACTGATTATAGATAATTTGGTCAACGCTCAGAAATACTCATTCTTAGGAATGTCAAAGAGGAGCTCAAAGATAGTGCCCTGTTTATTAAAAATCAATTGCATGAAAATAATTATTTTACTTTCATATCAAGCTGTATATTCAACACATAGTATAAAAATGGGAGATTTATAACAAGAATGGATCTATTGCGATATATGGAAATATTGTGTGATTTTCTTTGTACTTCTATGCTGGTCAATATATATAGATGACCACTAATGTCATGAAAATTTGGAAAATATTTTCCTAGGTCTAAATGTTGAAAAATCAATTAAATGTGTTCCTGTGTCCTGTAACTTCAGACATTCGTATCCTATCAGTTGGCTAGGTAAGATGCCCACAAATCATATGCTTTAGTGGTAGAATTCACAGCTAATATTGAGGCTTAGACTTTTATCTGATCTGGAATGTGTCTGAGGCTGAGGCTTTAACTTTACAGTGAAGAGAGCCAAAACACATGAAAGTAAGACATATTTTTAATTTAGTGATTTTATGCAGAATGGAGAGGCTCACAGTAACCCATACAAACTCTCTCATTTTCAAGTTCAGATTGGATAAGGGTGCAGTGAATTAAACCAACAGGAACCATGTCCCACTTTTGTTATTTCCAATTGTTTGTCTTGGTTGTTATTTCCAATTGTTTGTATGCTGCCCAAACTAGTATTTGGACAGTAAAGCAGTAGTTTTGAAAAGTTCTAGTCTGTTTTTTCTTTTCAATATGCATACCAACTATAAAAGACAATCCAAGTTTTTACCTTCAGATGCATACTTATTATTTGGAACAAATTACTAGTACACTTGATGAAAGTCTTCTTTTTCAGTGTTATTTTTTCATGTTGCCTTAACTATGGTGTTTGTGTGGCAAGAAGCAGAAGGCAAGATGTTTTGTGATGTAACTTGTAAAGTTTTCAGTATCTTACCCTTTCTTTGAGCACAACCAAGCATAGAAAAACATACCCAGAAAATAACTCAATGAAGTCATGGCTAATATCCCAGGCACAAAATGCTGAAATTAGTATGTCCACAGCAACTAGCATAGTATCATGTAATATTTCCAAACTTTTATGCAAATTTAGATATACCAGGTTAGGCATAGGGGTTTGTAAAGAGCTCTTAAACTCTGATTTGTTTTGTGCACTGTACCTTATGTCACCTGATGCATCTCTGCAATCCCTCTCCTCGGGTAAGGTTTTGTTTGTCTGAATCATACATGGCTGTGACTGTTGTTCAGAGTTTTACAGTCTGCAGTCAGGAACCACTGAAAGGAAGCTTTGCTGATCTTTCCTGATGAGTATTGTGCAGAATCAGATACATGACCATAAAACTGAGGATTATGCAATATAAAACTATGCCTGAAAGCAGAAGTAATGTAGCATATCCACTATTATATGCTTTATTATTTTTTCTTGTCAGTAAATATTCAAAAACACAGAGCAGAGATTTCTTTCTGTAGCACCCAAAGACTGCTTGAAATGAAACACAGGAGTTAGAATGCAACAATCTCTGTGGGTCCTTTCCAATTCAGAAGATTCTATTATTCTATGACTCTATGATTTGCAGACTCAGAAAAGGGCTCTCCAACACCTTGTTGTAATAAATATGGATTCCTGAAAAAGGGGGAATAATTTGTGTCTCAATTGAAGAGATTATGATTATGATTAAACCTAAATAATTTAGTAGAAGTTAATAATATACATATTGGAATGTGCACAATGAACAATGTAACTTACTGTCTTCTTCAAAATAGTGTCCCAAATTTGTTTGTGTATGATTATTATTGCAATACTTATCGTGAAGTCTCACATTAATTTTCAGAAACTCGCATCTGGGTCACATGGAAGAAATGTTCTCTTGAGTATTCAAAGGTGCACCTGTATACAAAGTATAATTTTTCAGTCTTCAGCCACAGGGCTTTTATTCTTAAAATACAAAAAAAATTGCTTTATATGTAACTAGCTGCTTGTATATAAGAGGAAAAAAAAAAATGAACCATTTGTTCTC
The DNA here is from genome assembly GCA_013398175.1 of Climacteris rufus. Lineage (NCBI taxonomy): Eukaryota > Metazoa > Chordata > Aves > Passeriformes > Climacteridae > Climacteris > Climacteris rufus. The sequence continues at coordinate 24,657 of VZRZ01004560.1, forward strand.
AAACTGACAAGTATTTCTATTTGTCCTACAAGGAGAAATTTGGATAATTTCAGCTCAAAAACTGAAATTTTCAGAATGATTGTCAGAAAGTGATTGACAGAATGAATTTTAAATGAAAATACTTATCTGTCTTAGTTATATTTGTCAGTAGTACCTCAGATAAGGCTACATTCAGTGGTTCAGCTCAATGTTTTTCTTCAGCAACCTCTATCATGCACTGTCCACTATCTCCATTATGCCCTAAATATTGTATAATTTCTATAAAATGTTGAATGGTTGCTTTTAAAATTAGCATAAAAATAATCACTGTAGAGTAAGAATATAACATTTTGTTCCAAAAATATTGACTCTATTATTCATTCTTCATGATGCCTTCTTCCTGATGAATAATTTAAACAATCAGGAGAGATAGTAACTACATCAGAAAAAGGCAACACAGAACAGCAAGGATTATTTTATGCATATATAAAGACAAAATTAATTTTTAGGTGTAAATTGTGTTAATTTTTGGCCAATTTTAAAATTATTTTACCAGGAAAGATACTGGACTGTGAATGAGGGACAGTAGCTAATTATTTCACTCAGGAGGCTTTGGATTTTTATTGGTATATATACTTGATTGTGTCGTGTTTCTATAATAGACAAACAAGACATGATTTCAGAATGCTTAATCTTTCTGTAAGTTGTTGATAACATAGAATAATTTATTAAATCGGAAATTTTTTAGAGTGTCACTTAAATCACAAAATCATAATATTAAGCATCTTCAACAAAAGAGTAGAAATAGAGATCCACTACAACTGTTCAACATTTTAGACTAACTCATGGAAAATTAAATCTTCATTGTAGTGAATACTAAATTACCTGAAATGTATTTTTCAATCTCCTCATGTTACGTGTACTTCCATTAGAATATAATGGAATATAAACTGTTCATAATCAACCATCAGATTGTCTTGCCAGTGGAAACAGAAGGGATTCTCACATAAACAAGAAAATTGTAAGTCCTATTCTATCTCCTATGTAGAGAAAATATAACCGTATACCTTCCTTACTATTAGGAGTCCCTGAAAGAATTAACATTGATCTTCCTCAGCTCATTAATGACCAAATGATTTGTAAAATTCAATTTTGGTTAAGTATGGTTAGTCTGTAAATTTGGGCACTTGTCTTCATATTCACATTAGAGACAGAACTGACATACAGCAGTTTTCTGAAGCATTTTCAGTGAAAAACTGAAGGGCTTCTTCATGTTCTGTTTCTGTAAAGCACATCTGCCTCACACATTAAAATGCTGACAGTAAGTGACTGGTGAAGTTTCAGTTTAGGTTTCATGGAAAAACCTCTGTTTCTTCAGATGTGACTGAATAATGCAATACTAGAAATTAAGAACTCAGCTCAACGTAGAATTTCTTAGAGTTGGCTAGTATACCTTTAATTTAGGTACTTGCAGCAGAGATATTTGAAGTGCTCCTAATATTCCACTATCATATTAGATTTAGATAAAAATATCTTCAATATAGTCCTTATCACTTGATGAGGAATTTGATGGAATATACTTGAATTAATGGTCTTTTTCTATGATCGTGTCAGGAAAATCTTGTCATCTCCACTTGCCAGAATCTGATCCAGTCACTATCACGGCCTTTATATATGTAAACTCATAACTCTACCTGCTGCTTTCCATAATTACCTCTCTAAGATTTCGTCTAAGTAATACTGAAAAAGACCTAACTATGGTGTGCAATCAGAACTAACACTTTTCTTCAAGTGAATTATTACTAGGTGTGAGTCCACATTACAAAAAGCCATCATGGTTAATGCAAGACAAACATGGCAAAACCAAAATCATATGACCTCTGAATTGTTTTATTGATGGACAGTATTAAAATCTTTCACCCATTCTTTGCAAATAGTCACAAAGAAAGAGTTTGTGTCACACACAGTTTAGACATTCCTTTGGCAACTATCTGTGTTTATGTAGTGAAAAGTGAAATTGAAATATGAATGCGTAATTAATTTCTCATTATTCACCTCTCCAGTACAGGACAGCTTGAAATATTTCAGATATTTATCTGAGATTTATAAGGAGATAAAAAATAAGTCACATAAAATTGATAGCTACTGCTTGTCAGCACCTCAGGACAGCTCATTGTTAATATGTCCCCTTAGAATACATGTAAACCATAGTTTCCAAGTGCTTCAAACAAGGATAGAACTGAACGTCAGATATAACTACTTGACTCCTTAGCAGTCATGATATGATTTAATTTTTACCAAACGCCAAAGAATTAATTGACACTAATCCCCGATCTCTTTTTGTTAAGGACTGTCAGTTCTGTTGGGAATATTTTAGCAGCATAAAGAGGCAAAAATAGTTGTCTTTTGGCTACTTAGAGGCTATTTATTTTCCAGTACTTTAATTTCAACTCTTACCTAGTCAGTAAGTTGATTCAAGGTATTTTTTTTAAATAAGGAAAAAAACTGCTCTAAAGCTCATTTTCGCATTCTGCTGTGGCTTGCATTATACTGATGAGTCTCTGCTGCTAGTTATGTCTGTGGAAAATTATTTTTCAGCAATTAAAAGGTGCATGCAAAGAAATAGGATCATGGTACAGCATAGCTGATTTTAATGTTCTGAGAGCATTTTTCAGACCAAAAAATTTATCATAAAATCAATGTCGTCACTAAGCTACATAATACAGAAGTGTAAATTGGTGGTCTGGAAATACAGCAGAAATCATGCAGAGGCACAAAGTAATCACAATCTTCCTAGAAGACCCATGGTGAGATCCAGTTAGCTTAAATCACATACAGGCCTTGGCTAACAGAATTGCTTCCAGTGATGCTGGAAAAAAACCTTATTTCCCGACTGCAGAGAAAATGAAATGCTTCATTTACAAAATCTGCTTCAATATACACTGAAAATATATCTAGTCATACTGGAGGAGGATGGTCAGCCACTTGTTTCTTGGTCTACACAAAGCTAAGGGACCAGTTACTTAGAGGCAAAACAGATTATATCTGACCTCACCAATAGTCATAAAGACTGAAACTAAAGCAGAACCCATAACAAAGAAGCCTAAAGAAGACAGAGAATATTAGTGTCAAAAAAGTTCACAGAGTCAGAAGTGGAAAAATCAGTCAAGTTTTAAAACAGAATTTCAGCAGGAGCTGTGCTCAGTGCTCAGACTTCCAACCACCCTAACAGAGCACTGCACAACGTGGATGCTCATGCAGGACTTTTCTCTCATTTGTAATACACAGTGCAGGGCCTGGGAATTAAAAAAAACCCCAAAACTAAGAACATATAATAGGAAATCAATGCATTAATAAATAGATTAAGTACCTAAACCAGGTGGACCTCTTTCCATCAATATAAGGTAAAGAGGAGGAAATTCAGAGTGCAAAATAAAGTGTTTTCCAATTCCTAATTAATTCGATATGCAACTAATTTTGCTTTCTGTGCTATCAAGACCAGATGTCCTTTTCAACAATATAAAATTAAGTCTCAATAAAAGAATCCCCAGATGAGACTTCTTAGCCTGTGATTTCTAGAAACACATGAACTAGTTTAATAATCTCTTCTGTCCTAAATCTGAAAGTGTCATAAATTTCTTTAGCTATGATACATCCCATTTTGTTTGACTCATGGTTTGTTTCTATATCCCTTTTAATCTTATTATTTGATGTATTTGTATTAGCATTATGTATATTTATTATTGTTTGGGGGTATCCAGTGAATACACAAATGGCAGTGGGCACAAATTGAAGCACAAGAAATTCCATTTACTCTTAAGAAAAATCTTTATTACAGTGAGCATGATCAAAAACTGAAAGATACTATCCGGAGAGACTGTTCAAACCCCATCTGGACATGCCTCTGAGCAACCTGGTCCTTGCACTTGAGTAGGGGGCTTGTACTATATTGTCTCCAGAGATGCTTTCTATCTTTAGTTGGTATTAGTATTAATATTATGGGAGAATTGTATTTGTATTTATACATTTATTTAAAATTAATTACAAGAAAGGTGGAAAGTCAAGATAATGCAATTTTATGTTAGACTCCGGAAATATCCTATATTGCAGTACTCACAATATGTCATTCTGAATTCTGAACACAGATTTATTTATTAGTGAGGCCCAGTTTGAGGGTCTTTTTTGCACCTAGATGAGAAACATCTCCCTTGTACTGATGCAGCAAGAAAGCAAAATAAAATTTCAAGCGTTACTAGGGAGGGCAGCTCAATGAAAATGTGGTATGGACTTGCATCAAAAAATGCCTTAGAACAAAGGAGACAGGAAGCACATAGTCTAGAGCGTGTGCTCTTGGCATTGGTGGTATCTGGATAACGTGAGCAAGTGATTTTTCTCAAGATAGATTTCCAGACTAATTAGTCCCATTTCCACCATTTGTACCTGAGGTCAACCTTTTTAATGTTTCAAGAACGCTCAGTTTTGGGTAGGACAGAAGAGTGCCTATGCAATCTTGATGGGCCACCAGTTGGAAGTCACTGTGGATCCTGAGAGCCTGTCAGTTCCTGTCCTGCTCTTCGACCACAGCTCTTGGCTGTCTGATTGTGGCTGTTGAAGAATCAAACATTTCCTGCTCAGCAGCCGGATGGAAAGGAAGTCCCATCTGCTTCCTGGTGCTGGAGGTGTCATGGACAGCCAATAAAAGCAAATGTACAGAGTGAGACAGGATTTGCTGACCTCTCAGAGTGAAGCTTTGTGTCATCCTGCTGCAAGGCAATTGTTATTCCTGTGTATACTTAATTGCATGACTAAAACCATATCCACAGTCCCAAAACAAAGAGGATTAGAGGGATTAAACATTTAGATATTCCTGATTCTTGTAATGATATCGTAAATTATACATTTCTGGACTTGGGTCAGTCAGGTTTATATCACTCGCATATCACCCCAGTAAAAAAAGATTATACTGATTGTTTAAGGTAATTAAACGCTTATGAAAATGCCAGAGAAGTTTATAGCCTTCCTCTTCTGTACTGATTGTCTCCTGAATTATACTCAGTGCCTTCAGACACTGATTGAAACTTGTTTCCTGCTTCTTAAATCTGTCTATTTTTCTTTATTTTCTGGCCAGTCTTGGACCCTATATTGGTTGGTATAAACCATCACAATAATGTAAAGCTAATATATACTGTGCTGGCTAGCAGGATGTGAGGTTTTTGTCCAGAAAGTATAGGTATGTGGAATGTCTCTCTGTATTGAGTACAGAAATAGCAAATCTGCTTAAACTAACTTGGAGGTAGTGCATTTAACAAGAGCTATTTCTACTATTTGAATACTTCCTCAGACACTTTATACTGTCAGAAGAAAGGTTTTCGGTTAGTCCAGGTAGCTGAGCAAAGAGCTGTATCAAGGCAGATCCATATGTTCACATCCATACATGTGTTTTACAGGTCTACATCCTACATGGGAAGAGTCGCCTGCTGCTACCAGCCGTGTGGTGCTTCTCTCTCTGACTGTGGGGCATGCACTGAAATACTTTCATTTTCTTATGACTTTGCCAGCTTCGCACTACTATCTGTGTCAATGGCATGAAAACATTATTTTTTATATAAACAATTTTGTATGGAGTTACTAATCACTAATGGAAGCAGATCTGACCCCCATCTACCCTCAATTTATAGCAAGAGATTTTAATGCAAATTTTCTTAAGGAGTTGAGGTTATAAAATATGGATTTCTCTGTAGTGCGAATTATAAATGTATCTGCTGTTCTGTTGCTTAGTTTGTGTTTTTCTGTTGTAGCCCAGATTTTATGTATTTTGTTGATACTACACTATGGAATTTATGAGAGACTGGTAGCAGCGTGTGTGTCAATACCTGGCTTTCTGAAGGAACATAAACATGAGATTTGCATCTTGACTTGCATATTATTAAACAGCAGCAGATATAGGTTGAGTTTTGGCAGTCTTAAGGTCAGTCCACTCCTTTAAAATGCTAGGGATTTGGGTTTGTTTGTTGGGGGGGAGCTTCAGTAACATCATCACATTTCTTTGTATTTGAAAATAATTTTTCACCATTATCTTTGACTTCACTGTTATTCTCCTCAGCAGCACAGTTAACAAAGCATACAGTAAATGCTACCAGTGTCAAGTTATCTCATGGTTATGTTAGGGAACGGTTTTTTCCTTTTCCTAGGAAACAAAAAGAAACAGATGAGTTGGCATTATTAATGGCTTTTAAGCTAGAAACTTTAGTGTTCAGTGTTTTTACCCTCTTGGTCATGAAAAACAGGTCACAGATAAAACCATGGTAGTCAGTTTCTTAAAATCTAGATCACACAGATGCTATCATAGCCATTAATTTTCCATGACAAGCAGTTTATCTGAATACAGTATCTATTTCATCTGCTTACATTTTATCTGACATAGATATTTAACACTGCAGTATTTAACAATACAACACTTAAGCAGTGGGGAAGAAATATAGATTCTAGCTGCAGTGTTCTGTATTTCTGCAAATATGGGTGGCAGGGGGCTTAGTAGAAAAGAAAACCTAGAATCATCTACCAGTAGGTCATAGGTGATGGTGCTGTAAAGGCACAAGACACCTTATAATTGCTATGCCTTAGGGAAGTCTTGAAGTGGGAGACATGGTACAACACTACTTAACTCTTCAGTTTGCATCATGGTATGATGTTCCTCAAGGACATGTTCTAGACCTCCATGAGATATTCAGGAGGTCAGGGAAGTTAATAAAAGAAGACTGGCATCTGTGTTCTTCTGGAATTCTAGCAGCCGCATTATTAGCCATATTTAGTAATACAAAAATACTCAGTGATATCATGCTTTTTTGATGTCACTCTTGTGAAAGATTGAAATGATACTGCCAATCACTTGATGAGGCAAACACTGAACATGTCTGATAGCAGTTTCTGAAGCTGTGTATGGGGTGGTATAGTCATGGCCTAATTGCTAGTCAGATCTCCCTCAGAGTCCAAAAACTGATCATGCTGAGGTCAAGATCAGAAGAGAGAAACTGTTAGAAACATAGGATTTAAAGATGTCTCTGAGAACAGAAGCAATGATTGACACTGGGATGACTGATAGGTACCTTTATCCTCGTGCTAGTGCCAGTTTGAACACTTAAAGAAGTTTTGGCACAGATTTTTACGTGGTGAGTAACTGAGGACCAAACAGCAATGGAGATTTTAAATTAGGGATATGCAGTTCCTTCTATTGAAATATGGGGTATATCTTGGTGAAGTTACTGTCTGAACTTGAATCCATTTGAATTATGCTGCCCTAGACCTCTTGTTCTGAAATGGCTTCCAAAGCATTGAAGTCTTTCTGTTTTTTAAACCTGAAGTGCTCAGGTTTAAAAGTTATTTATATCATTCACAGTACTTGACCATTTTCAATTATTGAAATAAAGTAATTTACAATGATTCTGAGTGTTTGGACGTTTGTTTGTAAAGCAACATTTCTTGTCATTGCTGAAAGACAGAAATTTCTCTTAGAAGTTAACAGGAAGCTATTCATATTTTCTTATCATACTTGATTCAGCAGATAAATAAATTGAGGCTTAGGTTGAAGGGGAGTGAAACATCTATATGTAATATTGTCTCATGTCTACAAGCAATTACATACAACAAAGATACATTTTAAAAATTAAGTATGACATGAGGCTATGAAATGTTAAAATTTAAGATGGTAGGTAGCCGTATCTTAAATTCCTTAATGCTCTTATCCAAGACTGTCTTTACTGCATCAGTTACAATTATATTGACAATCCTTATCCTTGCCCCCGTACCCTATGTTCATAGCCTATGTATCTAATCTTTTGTTTCCATCCCACTCAGTAGTACCCCGTGACTTACTCCTGTAACAATTTACTCCCTTCTCTCTCACCACGTTTTTTTCCTCTACTTTTAGCTCTCTAAATCAAGGGGTATCACTGCAAGATGCAAAGAAGTGTTTGCTGAACTCAGTTTAGGTGCTCAGATTTTGTACTGGGAACACAAGGCATGATAATGTCATGTGCAGTCCCTTATGAATGGCACGTTTAGGGAATTAAACTGTTCAAATCTTAATCTATTGAACGTGTGTGAACTTCCTTCTCCACACACACCTCCCCCCATGTCCCAACAGTATGAAATTTAATCAACTAGGGTCAGATTTCAGAAGGATGCCAAAAGGCACATCCTTGATATGAAGTGTGCTTACTCCTCCCTCCATCCCAGGTTTTAATCTGAAATGTGAAACACTCAGTTTAAGGTCACTGGAATCAGTTCACATGGACAAAACTTCTTTTTCCATACCCTTGTCCTTGAAAGAAGTCAAGGTATTTTTGCTGTATTATACCCAAAACAAACAAGCAAGCAAAAAAATAAATTAAAACTCATCCAATGAGGACAGATAAGATGGAAAATTTTATCCAAAATGATTGAAGCTTAGCAATGATACAAGTACATGGAAAAAAAAAGCTATTAAATGGGAGGTGTCAGGGAATCTAAATAGGTTTTGCTATTAGCTTTGAAGTATGTATTAAAACCATTACTTTACAGTTCCCAAGGTTTTAATCAAATGCACTGATTTTCCTTCACAGTTGTCTGCAGATTCAGTAACCTAGTCAGCAGCTCTATCACAGGTAACAGTGACTAAATATAGGTGCTAAAACAGTGTCTATGGTTTGGCTTTCTGGTTCTCTGTAAGAAGCCCAGCACTATTCCTATGCTTTGATTATCTACAGGATCCATATAAGTCTCGAATGTATATGGTGTACTGAACTTTTAATAGGCAGAGCAATCAAAATTGCCTGTTCTTGTTGGTCACTGAAGGTTGCTAATAAGAAGAGATGCTATGTGCTACTGATAATTATCTTGAACAGATTCATATCTGTGCAGCTGGGTTTTTCCAACATCCTTTGGCCTAAGATATGGCATGAAGAGTTAAATGTCAGTAAGATCGATGGAACTGCTCAGTGCTGTTTAAACCACTGAGTTTTGATTTAGTATCACCCATGCTAAAAGTCACATTTGTACAGCTGCTGCTGCTGCCTAACTTCAGACTTCTCAGGCTTTCAACATCCTTTGAATGGTTCTATCCAAAAACTCTGAAAGAATAATTTTTCATTCTAAAGTTAAAAAAAAAAAGTAAATCCCCCAATATTTCCAAGGGGGG